>JAUCBJ010006309.1:0-45233 GCA_032718475.1 Nemertoderma westbladi | reverse complement strand
TTAGTTTTTAGAAAACGATAAATTTTGTAATTTTGTCCTGGGACTACTTTTATTTTTCATCGAAATTATGATTCCCTGCTTATGAAATTTTAACTTTTTAAGGTTTGGTAGTGTTCATCTATAGTTGTTTCACAAACAGCCCAAATTTTGTAGGATTTCATTGGACGATTACAAAAATATAGTGGGTTGGCCGAATCGCACCCCCCCCCCCCCCCCCCCTCCCCCCCAGTGGTGCTAATGGTCAAAACACCCCTGTCGTAATAGGGTTAATGCTACTACTAGTATCGGCATGCGGCATTGCAGCTGCATTTTTAAGAATGCAGTGCCGGCTTGTCGACAAAATTGCGCCGCCACAACTCCCTATCACCCATGACATTTGCTAGATCATCCGCATCTTCAAGACCACTGTCCTTTAAGATGCGTCTCAAGAAAGTCATGGGCTTTCCACCATGCTTATTCACTCCATGAGGCTGCCAAAGTACATGATTATGCACTGGCTGGTCCTCACGGCGAAAGCAATGGCCTGCAAAGCGGAGGCGATTTTGTTCTAGTGTGAAGCTTGGGGGAACCAATGAGACACCTCCAATGTTATATAGTGTCTGGTTTGAGATGTGTGCATTGTACTTGACACAATGAACAATGGGTTAATGCTAATACTTGTGCGTATACGTTGAATTTTCCTGTGAACGACCGGTATCTTTTTGGCAACTCTAACAAATTTTACCAAGTTATAAAAGAGGATTTGAAAAGCTCCTTCGGGTTTGGACTTGAATGAAATTCCATAAGATTCTAAACTTGATAAACTAATAATTTAATGATGATGTCATTGTAATTTTATGGCAAGTTGTTCATAGATCATAACTCAGATCTATGAACAATTTAAACCTGATTTAATTCAACCCCTACTAAATTTTAAGCATACTTAAATGGTAATTGGTTCAATTGCTTGCTATTTGTTTTCTCATGCAGTCCAGTATATCAATCGTGCTTGTCCGTTTTCCAGTGCTATTTAATGTTGCTTTTGATATTATATACTTCTATAGTTTAAACCATCAAGTGGCCGCAATGAGCCACCATAATTTATTACATGGAATGACTGAATAGTGCTTTTTCAAGCCGGTGGAGATTGTTTAATATGTTGAGAGAGCATTATAGCGAGTGAGGCTAATTATAAATGAAAAATAACGGGATAAATAAATAAATTACATAAATAACCTTGAGCTATAATGCTGAAAAGTGCAACATTTCACATAATGATCTAATTGATTTATTAAGAATTAAATATCATAAATAAATATTGAAATATTTATTATAAATATTTATCAACAAACATGTAAAACAAATAAACTTACGTCTACAAAAATTTCAGGAATACATATGAAATAATTTTTACGATAAGTGGATTTATTATTTTTCCCATAATTTGAAATTTGTAATTTTTGTGCAGCACCTCATTTGACACCAAAAAAGACAATCAAACCCCCTAAAAATTTCAACATATTTTGCTGTTTTCGGAATCAATGCCACAAATTATCAAAACCATAAATATCATGAAGAAATTTGAAGAAATTACTTTTGTTTGTTGCATGTTTGATCAGTTGTAATTTTTCTTGTTGTTGTCATTTTTCGCGCGTTGACTTTGTTGGGACACTTTCTCTATCTGCTATTTAACTACCCAAACGATTTTAGTTCAGTTTGCAGAATTATGTAGATAAACATCGCGCGCAAAAATAGAGTTGACAAAATTTTGAAATTTTTTTCAAAAAAGTTTTCATTTCTTGAAAAATCGAGACATTTACGATTTTTTTCTATTTTTGGTGACTTTTAAAACGAGAAATGCCTTTTTTAAACAAAATTTGAATTTTCTGTCTCCTCTGCTTTCTAAAAGTACCCTTCAGATTCTCCTATATATAATAAATATAGATTTGGGTGGGTAAGAATTCCGTAGGATTATAGGAAATGGGTAATTTATATGTGACTTTCAGTTGGTTTTGAGGCCACAAGTTGACTTCTATTTGCCTTCCAAGTTCCGAACTAACGCCAATTTTGGATGCCAATTTTGGATAAGTTGAAATTTGGGCCTAGAATATCTCAATTTAAATTCTGTTACAATTTATAAGACGTTATGTTATGCCTTATTTTCACTGAAAAGGTTAAATTGGAGTAACGGTGTGAAAAATATTCTTCAAAACGCACTGAATGACTCATAATTCATATTGGATGTCTACATGAACCCCAAGGTCAATATTATGAAATGTAGCATTCGTCCACTGATTTTGAACATCATCAATAATAGGGATACGGCAGATTATATAACTTATAACAATATCACCAAATCAAAAAAAAGATATAACATACTAACATACTTAAATATCATGTCTTACTAATAATACAATTTATAATTGACCTCATATTAGGAAAACTGTACCAGATTGTCAACAAAATTGCGCCGCCACAACTGCCTACCACCCATGACATTTACTAGATCATCCGCATCTTCAAGACCAATGTCCTTTAACCCTATTAAACCCGAGGTTTTTTTTGTTATAACTCTGAAACAAACGCAGTGGGGAATCTGAAATTTTATGACTTTTCCTAAAATTCTATTGCCTTACTAATAGGGAAACCGTTTTCAAAAATATTGGGAACTTTTCGAGTTATAGCACCATTTTTTAACCCTACTTTTGGCTCTTTTTTTGAGACGTTTTTTGAAAATTCCATTTAATGAAATTTGATTTGTAACATCTCTATTTTTGATTTACGCCGGTTTTTAGGTGTTTGCAATTAGATGGAATTCATATAAATTAAATTAGAAATTTCAAACTTGTTTTTTAGGCCGGTGTCAAATTTTGGAGCCAGCACCAAATTCTGAAATATATAAATTTTGTAAATTGATTTTTTGAACCTGTTTTTTGCGCAATAGGGGGTTTTTGGGGTTCTGATTTCGATGGAATATATACGTGTTGTACCAGGCGTATCAAACTTGTATTTTTCAGTGCTGTGTGCAAAATTTGGTGCCAGCACGAAATTTTGAAAATCTTTTCAATAGTTCAACTGCTTGTGACAACTTATTTCCCCCGTTTTAGAGGTTTTTGACGGTTCTGAATTTAATGGAATATAACAAGAAATATCAAACTTGTATTTTTCGGAAGTGGGTGCAAAATTTGGTGCTAGCACCAAATTTTAAAAACCATCAAATACCTCAATTGATTTTGTCTCCTTGTTTATTGGGTTATACGGGTTTGTGAGGGTTTTGAATTCAATGGAAGAAATAAAAATTGCATAAGAGTTTTCAAACTTGTAGTTTTCGTCAGTGGGTGAAAATTGCTGTGAGCCATACCAAATTTTTGAAAATAAGCAAATTGATCAATAGATAGTTAGTATCATCTTGTTTCTTGAGTTATACGGGTTTATGAGGGTCCTGAATCCGATGGGATCAATAAAAACGGCACTGGACATCTCAAACTTGTACTTTTTGGTGATGGTTACGAAATTTGGTGCTTGCAACAAAATTTACCATATTGTGCCGAAATATACGTGTAGCAATGATCTGGCAAATTAGAAATGTGTTCCATTAGAATCAGCGCCCCAGAAAACCTATAAATATGAAAATATAGCATCGTATGAGTGAATTAAAAATTTTTTGTTCAAACAGAAAAGTGCTGGTTACTTGTTTTTTTCATTTCTTTGCTTACGTAGAGAGCTAAATCAGTCATTTATAGTAGTTAGATCAATTTCAAATATTTTTTAATTGATTTTACGCACCGGAAAACCTGTATTGAAAAACAATTAGCCGAAAATTGTAAGTTTCTAATTTTATGAAAACTGTTCACTACTTGTAATTTTGGTGCAGCAATATAACTACCCCAGTACTTTTTTTCGAAAATTTTTTTTTTGCTCGGATCCGGACTAGTGAAAGCTACGTACAAACAAAAAATCAGACGTTTTCGTTAATATTTGTAGATTTTAGTGGGGGGGGGTGGGTCAATATGACCCCCTCCCGGTATTTGTACAACATTTTATAGCCCGGTACTAATAGGGCTAAGCGGCGACTCAAGAAAGTCATGGGCTGTCCCCATGCTTATTCTCTCCGCCTTATGAGGCCGCCACAGCACAAGATTATGCACTGGCTGTTCCTCATGGCGAAAGCAATATCCTATAAAGTGGAGGCGGCTCTGTTCAAGTGTCAAGTGCTAGGGTGACTAATTAAACACCTCTAAGGTTGTATGGAGTCTGATTTGAGATGTGCTCATAGTACTTGAAACAATAAACCCATCGCAACATTCCTGTGAAAGTGCCATCCAGACATTTGGTATCACCTGCAGTTAGAGCCCAACATTGTCTCCCACATAAGAGTATTGGTTCTACTGCTTCCCTAAACATTCGAACATTTTATAACCTTTTATATACCAATCCTTAAACGGAAAAGATTCCGTTTATTCTGTGTGACTTCCAAATCATGGATAGACTATTTATTAAAAGATGCCCATGCCTTCACCATATGTATCTGAAGATCTTAGACATTATTTTCCTGATGGATGTCACAGTTCACTGTCAAAACTTTGGTCTTCTTGAATACGATAACAAAATTATAATTACTTACCTTGGGTGAGAATATCACATCCTGATCATCAGCCAAACCAAACCGTCTATTTTTCATACAGTGCCGACCATCTGCCTTCCTGCAAGATTTTCGTACTGGCACCTTATTCCCTTGGTCTTCTTTTTTCGTCAATATAACTAAATCCAGGACAACGAATTGTTCTTGGTCATTGTAAGTCATGTTGTATAGCTCAATATTACACTTGAGGTCTCCTCGTCTTATAGAAATAAATTCACCTGACACCTGGGCAAAATTAAATGGGTATTGGTGAAGGTACAAAATCGTAGTGGACGACAATTACCCTTTTTTTCCACATTTTTATTATTAGGACCTCTCCCACAAATTTCAGCTCACCAATTCAAACTGTGAAGTAAAGTCAAGTTCATACCAGTCCTACTTTTATGACAACAGGCTCAAAAGGTGTTGCCTTGGGCGACTGGATTTGACATATATTGACCAACTTGAAAGGGATACTGGACTTGGGAGAAATGAAAATTCGACAACATGGGGAAGCGGAAAGTGTGGAATGGGTCCCTGTCCCATTCCACATTCCCTGTCTGAATTCGCTCGACCTAGTAGAAGGAGAACATTTTTTTAGTAAAAAACAGATTATAATTATTATTCTCAGAAGGTAACTGCAAAATAACTAAAAAAATACTTCTAAATTCCACTCTTATAATAATTGCAGAGGTAGAGCTTATTCTTCAGATTCGGATGACATAAATGTATATAATTTTGATTGTAGCTACCAGTAGCTGAGTACTGCTAAGCCTGATACCAAATCCAGCTGAAACTATAGACTTTATACTGTGAATTACAGCCCCGTTTACACCGATCCCATAACACTAACATTAAGTTCAATAACATTAAGTTCGCCCAATATAAATGTGTTCGTTCCTCACTTTGTGCATTAAGGGGACTCGCCCGTTGTGATTTGTCGACTTTGTCGGTGCGAATGGCAGCCTGCGACTGCTATTGTCTGTAGTATTGCAACAAATGAAAATGAAAAGAAAGATGAGGGACCAATACTATTGCGAACAACAGCTGTTAGCAGATTCTCCCTGGGACTGGGATATTGTACACTATTCTGTTATTTAAATTACCAATTTTACACCCCAGTGAGAACATACACACCACCAGTGAGTGTTCATTTCTTGCTTGAAATAATAAATACCATAAATACATAAAATAATTATATTTCTTTATTAACATTGAAGTCTTTTGTGTTTTTAATTCCACTAACATTAACGGATATATCGAAAGGAAATATACAGCAAATAACGCGAAGTTTTGCCACAGAATTGGATGGAGATAAATTAAAATCAAGTTGAACACAATATGAATGAGCATCTGCAAAAACATAAATTATATATAAATCCATACAGTATACATTAGGTAACTACAAGTTATCAAATTAATGTTTATTTTCGTGAATTTTATACTGTAATTTTGTCTTATTATGCATATATATAAATTTCCTTTATGGTAGTACCGGTACCAGAGGAACGATAAATGCAGTTTGCATTAATACTGTAGCAATAAGGAGTTTAGCCAATCAAACCTGGTCTTTTTTCTTTTCTATGTTGTGGTGTTGGTATTGGGCACCGGTACCAGTCAAATAAAATAAATAAAAATAAATGTCACAAAAGTTCATGTAGGCCTACTGGAGCTGTGTGATGTGTTCAGTTCTCCAGAAAGACCAAATAACTGATGAACAGCTTAAATTAGTATGGTGTGATATGGTTTTGTGCTTGTATAGACAGTTGATTACGTGTTTTAAAAAACGGCTAACGATAACGTGATGATTGTTGAATGCTAACGTGATGATTGTAGAATGCTAACGTGATGATTGTAGAATGCTAACGTGATATTTGTAGAATGCTAACGTGATGATTGTAGAATGCATTGCAGGCTTTGATGCATGGTTTCAGAGGTTCAGATAAAAATCTTGTGTTAATGACGTTAATTGACAGATTTAATGAAATTAGAAACTTCAGGCAGGAGATTGAGTTTGATTAGGCAAAATAGCAGTAAGCTAGGCCTACAAATACTGTACATGTACATGGTACTACTACTAGTATCAGCATGCTGCATTACAGCTGCATTTTTAAAAATGCGGTGCTGGCTTATCAACAAAATTGCGCCGCCACAACTCCCTATCACCCATGACATTTGCTAGATCACCCGCATCTTCAAGGCCTGTGTCCTTTAAGATGCATTTCAAGATAGTCATGGGCTGTCCACCATGCTTATTCACTCGATGAGGTTGCCAAAGCACAAGATTATGCACTGACTGGTCCTCACGGCGAATGCAATGTCCTGCAAAGTGGAGGCGTCATTGTTCTAGTGTCAAGCTTGGGGAACCAATGAGACACCTCCAATGGTATATAGTATCTGGTTGGAGATATGAGCTTTGTAGTTGACACATTGAACCCAGCGTAGCATTCTTGTGATTGTGCCATCCAGAGATTTAGTGTCCTCAGAATTTAGACCCCAACATGGACTCCCATAGAGGAGTACTGGAAATACTGCTGCTCTAAATAGTCGGACCTAAGTTCCCGATTAATTCAATGTGACTTCCAAATCCTTAAAGCCTATTCAAGGTTGCCTGACCTTGTCTTTCCCTTACGTATTTGATGGTCCTCACGTGACTTCCGGATCCATGATCCCTGATAACAGAAGTCGTTCACATGCTCAAGCATACCATCTTTTGAGCTTATGCCATCCGGTCAGAGATTTGCTGAGGACTTTCAACGTTAACAGTCAAAATTGTGGTCTTTTTGGAGTTAATAAACAGACCAACACTAAAAGCAGCTTGTTCTAATGAGCTGAGGAGCGATTGGGCTCCCTAATGCGTAGATCATAGACAACCACAATTATGAACAAGAATGGCGCAAGTGTGTCTCCCTGTGATCACCGCCTTATTGTGGCCAAGGTAAGACATAGTCTGCATGCTAGCAGAACAACGAAATCTGCCTTGCCGCGGCATGACTGGTCCTCTCTGTTGCAACAGCCAAGTGTGAGATCCAGCTTCACACTACAGCTGAGCAACAGGTATGAGGTTCTTGCCTCTGAGGCGGGCTATACTGCCTTCACAGAGGTAGTTAAGTTAGCAGCTGCAGAAACAGTTCCTGTATACCCTCGAAACAGGAAACGGGCCCCCTGGACTGACAACAAAATTCAGAAGTGCCGAAATGACCTCTACAAGGCGCAGAAAGAGTCCCGACTCAAACAGACTACAGCGGCCAAGAATGCAGTCAAGGCTGCATCTAGGTCCCTGAACAGGCAGTACTCTGTTAATTTACAGGAGCTAATAAACCAACAGGTTGATGACATCAATGATGCTGACGACAGCAGGCAATCATCCCAGGCATGGAGATCAATCAACTTGCTTGCTGGTCGAAAAAGCCAACCACTTTGAAAAGCTCCTCAATAATGACAGGATATTGCCTGATAACTTTATAGAAGTAAAAGTGTCTGAGTCTGTACTCCCAGATATTCCCATTGGTTATATCTCCTTTGCAGAAGTGAAGGCTGCTGCAAAGAGCATTAAGACCAATCGTGCCAGTGGAGTAGATGGTGTTCCCCCTGAGGTCTTTAAAATACCTGAGTGTTTAAAGCTCATCTATCCCATCATAGTAGACATGTACCGAACAACAAGAGTCCCACAAGAAATGAAAACAAATAAGTTGGTGCCAGTTCCCAAGAAGGGCAACCTAACACTCTATGGTTCTTTTCGGGGAATCTCATTGATCTCGATTGCTGCAAAGCTATACAATAGAATCCTATTAAATCGCATCAGGTATCCCATTGAGAGTCTGCTCCGTGGAAATCAGAATGTGTTCTGTAAAGGCCGTGGGACCATGGAGCCCATTTTGGCACTTAGAAGGATAATTTAAGAGTTATCAAAAAAGAAAGACAGGCATCTGGCTGTTATCTTTGTTGACTTCTTCAAGGCCTTTGATTCAATCTCTCGCTCACATATGTTCAGCATACTTTCATTATATGGGATTCCTGATGAAATTATTGCAGCAATCAGATCAGTATATGATGGTTCGACAACATTTGTGTCTACTGTTGACGGTGACACAGAACCATTTTAACCATTTGAATATTTAAGTAGGCCATGATCCCACCATATTATTATTGATTGATATCATCTGCATAGTGTTAAGGTCTGTATGGGAAGTTTTTCACACTGAAAAACAGGATGATTTTCATGATGTAGCTTTATAGGCAGTCATCATCATGATTTTTGAGATTGGCTCTTTCAATAATCTCAATCACCAAACAATAAATAATCTCAATAATCCTTTTCATACTAGTTTATCTTACTCTTATATATAATCTCTGTTAGAATACCGGCAAGATTCTGGAAGCTTGGCAAACTAGTATAATCAAGGGTATTTACAAGGGAAAAGGAAAAATTACTGATCCAGACAACTACCGGGGAATTGCGTTAATTTCGGTATTTTTAAAGGTTCTCACGTCCATCATAAGTAAACGCGTTCGATCGTTTCTCCATAAAGAAATCCCACTGCAACAATTCGGCTTTCAGGCTGGAAAATCGACAATACAAGCGATAAACAAACTTTTAAGCGACATCAGTGACACGATACACTCAGACAACCATAGGGAACGAGTAGTCTACGCTCTATTTATAGATTTTAGAAAAGCTTTCGACATGGTCAGCCGTTCCAAGCTCCTTTGAAAAATTTACAAGCTAGGAATTAAAGGGAAAACGTTTGTCTTGATTAAGGATCTGTTTAATAATTCTATTAGAATTTTCGACGGTTTGCGTTTACCAGAACCCATTCGACAACTACGAGGAATATTACAGGGAGATTGTTTATCGCCTCTTCTTTTCATCCTCTTTATAGATGACCTAGCTACGGCGCTAAGAAATGTCTGCCACCTGATCAAATTTATATTCTTTGCCGACGATTTGGTAATCTATTCGCGGAATAGGGAAACAATTCAACTATGCTTAAACACTCTCCACCAATGGTGCGTATTAAATGGCATGGAGTTAAATCTTATTAAAACGAAAATAGTCAAGTTTAGAAAAGGCGGTCGCCTATCCAAACATGACAACTTTACTTACAACTGGAATCCGGTACAACTCTCCAACGAATACCTTGGTTTAACGATTCAGTCCAGCCTATGGTTCACTAACCACATTCTGAGAAAAAAACAAAAGGCATTCAAATTAATAGGATCTCTTCGGAACCTCCAACTCTTGTCAGTTCCAACAGCTATGAAAATATTTAATGGTAAAATATCTCCTATGGTACTCTACGTTCTTTCAAGTTACAGTCGATATCTGAAGCTGAACCATCTAAAGGAGCTGGACAAAATCAAAACGACATTTGCAAAACGCGTTCTCGGACTTCATAAATCGGCTTCCTCGACCCTTGCATTGCGAATTTTAGACGAGAAGACTCTGATTGAAGATATTCTGGACCGCACACCAGAAGTCCTGTTCAATCAAGATGTTCTATAACAGTATCACAATTACAGGCTAGATCGGAATGCAAACTTTGACTCTGAGGGATATATATATATGGGCCAGCATTTGTCTCATCCACATGGAAGCTTCCAGGACAGAAATACCGCCATGTAATCACCCGATCTACTTGCCATGGGTTCCACAATAAACTGTGTACGAACCCCACCCCGTTCCACTCACTTACCCTGGAATGCAGTTGTAGATTCTGGGGCGAGTGCTGCAGCGACCGTCTGCACGTTTTCAACTACATGTCCGCCCCCCCGGTGGCCTCACTTGCTATTAATTAATCTATAATACATTGTCAATTTCATATATTTTTAACATTGATTAATTTTTATCATGAATCTGAATATATTTATACTTTTAACATTTCCGACGGTTCGGTCTAATTTTAACAGGTATATAATTCACAAGTTACAGGGCGCTCCATAGTCTTGGACACCCTGTGGATGTGTAATATTATTGTGCTATATTATATTACTTATAATGAATTAATATAGTTTACCCCGATCTGGGGTGTTTATTCTAAAAAAAAAATATTCCCTAACCATGGGCCTCTATGAGATAAGGTTAGTACTTTTTTTTAAATACAGTCAGTGATTTATTTGGATTGTCTAAAGTTGATTTATTTAGATATTACTTATTATGCTCACCTTACACGCAATAATTACTTCCTACATATTTATTGTCGCAGTGTCCGAGTGGATATGGCGCCTGAACTGCTTACCGAATAGTGTTTGGTTGCGCAGGTTCGAATCCTAAAGGCTGTAGAAATTCGCACTTGTATAAAAGATACTTTAGACATTAGTGCCTATGCCAACCCAGTGGTAAAATGGGAAACTGGCTTTGCTGGGGTAATGATAACAAAAGCGCTTTGAGTATGCTGAGCGTAGCAAAGCACTATAAATAACCAATATTATTATTATTATTATTAAATTGTTATAATAAATGCAATTTATCCAGATTTTGTCAACGAATCATAGTCTATGGGAACGGTTATCACCACCTGAGAGAGAAGGGTGAGATTCTACACCAGATTGCCCCTCCGAAAAAACAAATGTTAAATTTCTAGCATATTTTATATGTATTCCATCTAATTGCAATCTCTAAAAACTGGTATAACTCAAAAATAGAGATGTTACAAATCATATTTGATGAAATGTAATTTTCAAAGTTACAAATCCTATTTGATGATATATAATTTTCCAAAACATCTCAAAAAAAGTGCCAAAAGTAAGGTTTAAAAATGGTGCTATAACTTGAAAAGTCGTAAACTTTCAGATTCCTGTTTCAGTTAAGCCGGCACAGCATTCTTAAAAATGCAGCTGCAATGCAGCATGCCGATCCTAGTAGTAGTAGTAGTTTCAGCTTTCAGTTTGTTTCAGAGTTCAAAAAACCACGGGGGATCATATTGACAACCCCCCCCCCCACCATGGGTTTAATAGGGTTAAATATGTATTTATGAATTATATCCTAAAATTACACGGAATAATAAATAATAAAACAAAACGGCATTCACGAAATAATTAAATTATTTTCAGATAAAAAACTAAAAAAGTCACCACTTACTCCCATTATGCGCAGCCGGCCAGTTTCTCTCTGTGCAACTTGCTTCAATGAGAAGGGAATTGGGATGGTGCCTGTTGACCGAATGTTGGTTTGATTCTATTCCTGTGGTCGTCCTTATTGTCTTAATCATCATGGCTGTC
Organism: Nemertoderma westbladi; assembly: GCA_032718475.1. Classification (NCBI taxonomy): domain Eukaryota; kingdom Metazoa; phylum Xenacoelomorpha; order Nemertodermatida; family Nemertodermatidae; genus Nemertoderma; species Nemertoderma westbladi. The sequence continues at coordinate 33,412 of JAUCBJ010006309.1, read as the reverse complement.
CTGTCTTTAGCATTCTAGAAAATTCGTGATTAACATAATGAGTAATAATACAATAAAGAGAAAACACAATGTAAAATAAAGCTGCTTATGGACTGGAGAAACACTTTTCTTCCCTTAAAATATAAAATACTTTACCACAAAAATCCATGAAGCTAAGGAAAATCAACCAATCAATTTTCCTTAGGTGAGATGTTCTATTCATAGTGGGCCCTTTAACACTGACCCCCCTTTTGGGTTATTTTCCCGGTTATTTATGAATATATTTTTTTCTAAAATACTATGAGCAAATCAAATGTAGACAAAATAATAAATATAAACAACAGCCCGCTCTGCCAAACTGTTTCCTATGTACTTGGTAATTCACATTGACCAAAAACTCTATCTTGGAAGCCTCACATAAATATATATTTAAAAAAATATCTAAAGTATACTATAGTATGTGGCATTTTACGCAAATTAGAACCAAAATTACTTTTTTTTGTATTGCGCTGTATTACTTGTTCTGTTCGCATAACATCATCTTTCCCACTTAATCAACGCTTAACAATTTTACCGAACCAAAAACTATATTTATTGCAATTAGCATCTTTTATGCGCGAAATTTTTTATTGATACGGCCAATCAGATTTAAATAATATTTATCATTTATAAGCGATACACACACTCTTAACACACTGTTAACACAATTTTTCCTGAGGTTGCAACTATTCCTGGACCTCTGAGTTTTTGATGTTCTGAGTTTTTAGGAATTTAACGCCCCCGACTCTTTATGACCCCCTGTCTTTATTGGCCCTGGTCCTTTATCTGTCATTATATACAGGCTATTTTCCCTCGACTTTCCCATATTTCCTCTAAGTCACATATTTTAGTTTACAGTTATATTTATACTCAAATATTTTCAGTTAGAGAAGGCCTACAATTAGAAATACTAATATCTTCATATTTAATTCATAGACTAAACAGCCGCTTGATCTGGTCATAAGAATCTGGGCTTTCCTTGAAGAGGCCCTATGTTCGATTGCTGAATGACGCAGTATTGTTTGGGAATGGGGCTTTAATGCAGCAGAAAAGCAGCTCTCCCAGGCTTTCATATTTTACTGGTAATAAATATGAACCATGGTGACTTGGATAACTTAGTGAAAGGGTTTTCTGTGAAAGAACCCCTCTGTTCTGAGTTTTTAGGAACTTAATGACCCTGGATCTTTATCCACCCCGGAGTCTTTATCAACCCTTGTCCTTTATCGCCCCTGTCATTATATACACGCAGGATACTTTCCCCAAACTTTATTATACTTCCTCTTTTAGAGGTGGTCTACAATTAGAAATATTCATATTCAATTCATAGACTAAGCAGCCGTTTGGTCTAATGGTAACAATCCGGGCTTTCATTCAGGAGGAATAAGGCCCAGGTTTGATCCCGGACGTCGCAGTACTATTTGGGCGCGGTTTTTAAATGCTACAGACTAGCTATATCCAGCGTTTGACCCTTCACTGGTCGATAAATGGAACCATTGGAATGGTTTACTGTGGAAGATCACCCTTGGTGGTGAACAGACATTCCTTTAGGAAACATAGTGGAAGGGTTTACTGTGGAAGATCACCCTTGGTAGTGAACAGACATTCCTTTAGGAAACATAGTGGAAGGGTTTACTGTGGAAGATCACCCATGGTGGTGAACATGCATTCCTTTAGGAAACAGAGTGGAACGGGTTTTCTGTGGAAGATCACCCTTGGTGGTGAACAGATATTCCTTTAGGAAACATAGTGGAAGGGTTTACTGTGGAAGATCACCCTTGGTGGTGAACAGACATTCCTTTAGGAAACATAGTGGAAGGGTTTACTGTGGAAGATCACCCATAGTGGTGAACATGCATTCCTTTAGGAAACAGAGTGGAACGGGTTTACTGTGGAAGATCACCCTTGGTGGTGAACATGCATTCCTTTAGGAATCAGAGTGGAAGGGTTTACTGTGGAAGATCACCCTTGGTGGTGAACAGACATTCCTTTAGGAAACATATCGGAAGGGTTTACTGTGGAAGATCACACTTGGTGGTGAACAGACATTCCTTTAGGAAACATAGTGGAAGGGTTTACTGTGGAAGATCACCCTTGGTGGTGAACAGACATTCCTTTAGGAAACATAGTGGAAGGGTTTACTGTGGAAGATCACCCTTGGTGGTGAACAGACATTCCTTTAGGAAACATAGTGGAAGGGTTTACTGTGGAAGATCACCCATGGTGGTGAACATGCATTCCTTTAGGAAACAGAGTGGAACGGGTCTACTGTGGAAGATCACCCTTGGTGGTGAACAGGCATTCATTTTGGAAACAGAGTGGAAGGGTTTACTGTGGAAGATCACCCATGTTGTTGAACAAGCATTCCTTTAGGAAACAGAGTGGAAGGGATTAATGTGGAAGATCACACATGGTAGTAAACATGCATTCCTTTGATAAACAGAGTGGAACGGTTTATTGTGGAAGATCACCCAAAGGAATATTTCACAGTATGGCACCAGTATACTTTTTTCGAAGAACCTAATTTACAGCTATGGTACAGGTATAATTATTTCACATCAGAAACATTTCACAGTATTGCAAGGTAGATGTTAAATGTATTTGTTGAACCTGATATTGATTATCAGAAACAGACACCTCAGTGGCAACTGGACCACCCGCACCTGTGGCAAACAGGTTCGATGAAACTGGCACTACAACAGGTGTACCTGGACAGACTTGAACACCTGGACGTGCCACAGGAACACTCAAATCAGGGTTGACTTCATTATTGAGGAGTGAAATGACAGAAGATTGATCCATCAACATATTGCCATTTGTGGGAACAACAGGTTTATTCTTGTTGTACGCAAGAGACGTTTGACATTGGTTGCAACTAGAACAATTTAATACACCTCTAGAAATAACATTTGAAACCTTTGATAATTCAATTGGTCTAATAATATATGTTGACGTTTACGCAAAATATATATGACCCAATTTCATTAAGGACAAAATTGGAGGGAATATTATGATTGACATAATGATTGACATATCTGATATTTTTTGGGATCAGTCCAGTATGAACACTTTGGGTGCTAAAAAAGTAAATTTTCTTCGGTCGCTAGGCCATGGATTACGCACAAAGTCTGATGACTGATTTCCAGTGCAGTCCCCCCAGAACTTTACTCCCCAGAGGAAACTCCGGTACTCATTTAGCTACCACTTAAGGATGCAAGGCAGAGAGATGCGGCCAGGCTGGTCCCTTTAAAGCATTCGTGCCGAAACGAAAACTTCCCTGGCCCATGTGAGGATCGAACCCACGACCTACGGGAGATGTGATTTCAATGCAACCACTACACCAAGGTGCTGGTGAAAATAAATTTGCAATAGCAGCTAAGAGACTTACTATAGAAAATCCGCCACCTTTGTATAAACTTTAATTACCCTTTAATCAAATATAGTACAGCCCTTACATGCCAAAACCATCTAAGTCAAATTTTTTCGAAAAATGACCTGGATATATTTGGAATCAGAAAAACAAGGCGCATCTTTCTAGCCAAGTCTTAAGACGTAATTATGAAGTCCTAAGGAGTTATATTTATGTCAAAACAGTCTATCGGAACTTCTGACTATAATAGTAAATCCCAAAACCATCTATCTTTACTTAGATTGATTTGGGATTAAACACTAAGTTTGAATTTATAGGTTCCTCTATGATAATAACCGTCTCTCTGTGTAATATATTCTATCTGTGTATACCTATTTTGTATTCCGTTGGATTCAATATCTAAGATATTCATTTTTGCATTTGCCAAAACAGTCTATCTCTATGATCTACATTACAATAATGACTCTAAACAAGCCTTATAGCGTACAATGGGGTTCACGACTCAAACTCAAAACCCGATGAATTAGATGCAATAATATCACAGAAACACAATGGCGTTTACAGAATTCAATAAGATGCTAAAATAGCTGAGATATTGGTGTTTTCAGTTTAATAATTATTCAAAATATGAAAACGATCTGTGATTGGTCGTGACGTCACTATACGCCCCTGTACTATGCTTTTTCTATACCTACTTTTACTAGTTGCCTAAAATTTAATGAGCTATCCTACATCGCAAACGCCATTTATATAGCTATGTTAGTTTTCGTGCCATGGTACCCTTACCTTTCTGACAATATTCTCCAGTATTTTTCGTGCTAAAATTTTCAAAAGTTTTTATGGTTAACTAAAATAAATTTATTTGCGGTATATCGTGTTTTTTGGATGTTGATGACGATTATAGAACTCAAATATAACATTCGAGGCAATTTTTTGTAATTTTGAATGTGCCCTCTGGGGCACGAAAAAAACAAGTATGCAAACATGATAATGAAAAATCAGCAAAAAAATCAAGCCAATTTTATGACCTTTATTGAATGTTTTTATTTGTTTTTTGGGGATGCTGATCACGAATATGACACTGAAATATATCGGACCTTGTTGATTATGGCATTTTTAGAATTGTGTCAATGTGCGCCCCAAAAAATATAAATGTAGAACAAATTTTTTAATCAAAAATCATTACTAAATCAACCTTATTTCATGGCATTAGGGGTTTTCTGAGACGCTGATCACGAATATGAGACTCAAAAATATCATATTATCCAACCAAATTCAACTTTTGGCATTTGTAAGTTTTATGCTACAATTACTTTTTTCGCCCCACCAGACAACCACTAAAAACGAAATTTGCATTACCACTAAATATTTTTAACGAGTAGTTGTATTAAACAAGGTTACTGTACTAGCTGTTACCACCAACAGCCGAGACAATAAAATATAAGGTTACTCCTATATAAGTAAAATATGTTGTATGAGTTTAAAATCCTATCCTACCAAACTAATTCAAATTTACTCAATAACGAAATGATCAAGAAACCAAATTAGGTCAGATGTGTGAATAAACTTTCTTCTAATAAACACAACTTATGGACTTCTGAATTGTAGCCCTGAAGATGTTTTGACTTCAGCTGATCGAACTGATCCATCTTTACCACGAAAAATCTGGGTAATCCTGGCCATGTGCCATTTGTTTCTAGCAAGAGGATTTCCTTCCTTAACCAATACAAGATCACCTACGATCCCAAAATTCGTACAATATTTCACAAACAAAGGCAAAATTTAACAGTATAGTCTGTTTTGGCATGTAAGAATGCCTAGAACTTCAGGTTAAACAACAAATTTATACATGCCAAAACAGATTAAATCTGAGATAGACGGTTTTGGAATATAAATTGATATGAAAACAGAGGTTAAACAACAAATTTATACATGCCAAAACATATTAAATCTGAGATAGACGGTTTTGGAATATAAATTGATATGAAAACAGAAAAGCAAATACGCTCTATCTCACATTACACTATGTAGATCGAAGTTTTAGTTAAAAATATGCTGATTAAAGAATTCTATGACAATAACTTACATAATAACATCATTTCACAGGAGGGACACGGACAATTTGGACCCAAACAAAAAAAATGAATTTTAAAAATGATCACAAAAGTCTATATCCTTTTTGAAGTTGATTATATTGTAGAACATAATGATTTAAAAACACTCCATAACATTTTCATTAAAACAAATATCCTTTTAATAAAATGAGAAAAATAATGCCATATATAAAATTTGGGGCCCAAATGTTCGTGTCCCTATTGTCCTTATCATCAGTAATCACATGTTTTTCGATTTTGGTTCTAAATAACTGATTATTGGCATAACTAAAGCAAAGCTGTTATCTGGTATGAGTAAATAATACATAAGTAAAATTATAGAATATACATGAGTATCTTGAAAATTTTTGTACATGAGAAACATTTACCTCCACTCCTTCTAATTTGTCGAATACAACGATAGCAGCCTTGTTTCGTTGGGAACCCCTAACATCTTCAGTACCGGAAGCGCGCGTTCTAGCAAGCAAACACCTCGCTCTATCACCATCCTCATTTAAGAGACAATGTCTTTGAAAATCCAAGCTATTGTTATTGCAGTTGCTATGTACATGGGGATGCATAGCAGTGGAAGCTGTAACAAATATGATGGATACAATTTATTAATAATAAATACATTTAATTTGAATTTATTAAGTGCGATATGAAAATAATCGACATTCAGTATTTATACCTGAAATGGAACTTGTTCTGAGCATCAGTGCCATAAATTTTATCGTATAGTATATAAATAACATGCCGAGACTTGACTAAAGATTACACCAGTTCTTTGAGTATCGCATAGATTAATCGCATAGATTAGGAAGCTCCTTAATGTTACCTTTAATGATCCTTTTGATGACCAATTTGCCAATGACTCACTGCATATGTATGAACAACATCTCAGATAAAAGTTGTGTCGGATTCTGCAGGATGATATCAATATGTACAGTACAAAGTTTCCTTGACGCCTCGATGGCCTTTGACCATAGCCACAGCTTACTTTTCAAAAAGTTATGCGATAGAGCTGTACCATTGTATCTGCTTTGTATACCGGTAATCGTACTCTTCTTATATTCAAACCGAACAGTTCACGTAGTTTTATTTCTAGAATAATTCACTGTGGGTAATGGAGTTTAACTAGGTGGAATTTTGTCCACATTATTTTTAAATGTGTATATCACTTACTTCTCACATTCTCTGTAATCCTATTGGTCAATTAGAAGTGAATAACTTCGTATATTTACCTGGAAAAATGTGATTGGAAAGTGTTGATTCACCTCAAAAATTAGCTTTCGTTTTTTAAGCAAAACATTCCATCAATTTATCAATCAATTATTTATATTAACCTTAAAACTTCTGGACTAAAGGCAGTGAAATGACACCGAAGTTACACATTAAACTGATAGTTTAACCCTATTAGAACCGGGCTATAAAATGTTGTACAAATACCGGGGGGGGGGTCATATTGACCCCCCGCCCCCCCCCCCCCCCCCCCCCTCTAAAATCTACAAATATTTACTAAAACGTCTGATTGTTTGTTTGTACGTAGGTATCACTTGTCTGGATCCGACCGAAAAAAAAAATTTTCGAAAAATTTACTGGGGTGGTTATATTGCAGCACCAAAATTACAAGTAGTGCACAATTTTCACCAAATTTGAAAGTTACATTTTCGGCTAATTATTTTTCAATACAGGTTTTCTGGGGTGCAAAATACATTGGAAAATATTAAAAAATGATATGATTACTATAAATGGCTGTTTAGTCCTCTCTGCGTAGGAAACAAATAAAAAAAACAAGTAACCAGCACTTTTCAGTTAGAACACAAAATTTTTAATTCAAATATACGATGCTATAAATTCACATTTTCAGGTTTTCGATGGCGCTGATTCTAATGGAATACATTTCTAATATGCCAGATCATTGCTACCTGTATTTTTCGGCGTAATTTGGCAAATTTTGGTGCTAGCACCAAATTTCGTACCCATCACCAAAAAGTACAAGTTTGCGATGTCCAGTGCTGTTTTTATTGATTCCATCGGATTCAGGACCCTCATAAACCCGTATAACGCAAGAAACAAGGTGATACTATCTACTTATCAATTTGCATATTTTCCAAAATTTGGTGCTGGCACAACAATTTTCACCCACCGGCGAAAAATACAAGTTTGAGAACACTTATGAAATTTTTACTGATTCCATTGAATTCAGAACCATCACAAACCCGTATAACGCAAGAAACAAGGTGACACAATCAATTGATATATTTGATGGTTTTCAAAATTTGGTGTTAGCACCACATTTTGCACCCACATCCGAAAAATACAAGTTTGAGATGTCTAGTTCGATAATTATATTTTACATTGAATTCTGAACAGCCATAAACCTCTAAAATGCAAGAAATAAATTGTCACAAGCAATTTTATCTATTGAATTGATTTTCAAAATTTCGTGCTAGCACCAAAATTTGCACACAGCACCGAAAAATACAAGTTTGATACGCTTGGTGCAACTCGTATATATTTAATCGAATCCAGAAACCCAAAAAACCCCAATTGCGTAAAAAACAAGTTTCAAACGATCAATTTACAAAATTGACTTATTTCAAAATTTGGTGCTGGCACCAAAATTTGGCACCCACCTAAAAAAACAAGTTTGAAATTTCTAAATCAATTTATATGAGTTCCATCAAATTTCTAACACCAAAAAACCGGTGTAAATCAAAAATAGAGATGTTACCATTCATATTTAATGAAATGTAATTTTCAAAAAACGTCTCAAAAAAAGTGCCAAAAGTAGGGTTAAAAATGGTGCTATAACTCGAAAAGTACCCAATATTTTTGAAAACGGTTTTCACTACTAGGAAGACAATCGATTTTTAGGAAATGTCATAAAATTTCAGATTCCCAACTGTGTTTGTTTCAGAATTATAATAAAAAAACCACGGGGGGGGGGTCATATTGACCCCCCCCCCCCCGGGTTTAATAGGGTTAAAGGTCAAAGTCAGCGGACTGGATGGATTTGGTCCATCTTTTATGTACGTGTTGACACAATATAATATGTAAATTATACGACACAACACAATAGTATATGCTATTTACTGTACACACATTACAACCGTACTAATTTAACTAAAGTTATTATAGTGTATGGATAAATAAAACTACGTACAAGGGCCAGGCTCAGCCATACATAAACTATTAACGTACTATCGTATTATCAACCCACCCGTATTATCAAACTCATCCCATGCATATAAACATGCACTGCCGCACACCCCACACACACCAGGCATAAATAAAACCAATATCCACGTACACCTTACTTAAATATCACTACACATAATACATAAATAACACACTTGAGCAAAAAAAATTGTATAAAAGTAGTTATACGGTATATTTTGCTTCAGGTTAATATATCCGTATACCTCTAAACATTGAATAATATCAGTATATGGAGCCTAAGTAATAAACTTTTCATAGTACCTAAACTGGAATTTGTATTCACAGTACATGTATAAATCACTTAAATTTGAGCTGATGACATGTCCTATAATTGACTCTCACATAGCCCTTCAGGATATGCGCTCCATTTGTGCTATACTTACTCTGTATACCATGAAATTCTTTTTAATAAGACAAAGTCGAAATGTATGTATTTTCAAAGTAATAGGTATAAATAGCCTAGCTTTAAATATATCGGGCACATAATAACATCGGATTTTTCAGATAATGCCGACATTAATAATCAATTAAGGGTCTGTATGCCAGAGCTAATATATTGCTGCATAAATTTCCATTTTGTGCCACAGCTGTTAAACCTGAGCTTTTCGTAACTATTGATCTTCTATATATTGCAATGCACTGTGGTCTGATAAATTATTCTCTTGTGCAACATTGAACACAAGCGGGGCCTCTGTGCAGCAAGAGCTGCAAGCCATCTTAGCAAACGATTATAATTATGCTAAGGCTAGTTATATATTAGTTTCCGACACACACCAACACACCCCACCAGACACCCCCTGAGACACCCCACTAAGGTCAGGTCAGGTATTCTAGGTCATTGATCAAGAAAACTTTCCACCTCCATGCAGCATAAAGGAGGTGCCACCTGTAGCTGCATAGACCCTCTTACTAGGGCAAATCTGGTCCTGTAACTAGGACCCCCTTCGTTCTGGGATAAGGACGCCGTTGGTCCTGGATTAAGGACCCATATACTTGGCTGCAGGGGTATATGGCCTGGCCAGGCAGATGGTGATCTACCAATGGCTGGTCAGGAGTAGAGTGTTCTCATGTCCACTCTGAGAACACTTCACTGCGACCTGCACCTGGCAGCAGGGGTACAGGGCATGACCCAGAAGATGAGCTGCACAGCCAATGGTGGGTCATGTGCTCCAGAGTAGATATGGGTGATGGGCCTCATATCTGACTCCACTGCGATACCCACCCTGTGGAACGGCAAACCAGGGTGTGGTATTTGCCCCGAGAGCTGACTTGGCAAAAAAGCACCCCCCAACCCCCCACTATGGATTACATTAGTAATGCGGAGGTCCGGCCACTAGAGGCCAGTGGAATTAATGGACACAATCGGCCTCACAGGCGTCAGTTATCTCCTGACCGGCTGCCTGTCTCATCCCCTACTGGAGAGAGAGAGAAGCCAACAATTCTTTGAGTCCCTTTCCTTGTGACCTTTCTGGCCCAAACCCTGGGTCACCAGGGAGGCCAGATTGTGAGGGGGAGAGGGATTCTGGAGTTGGAGGCTACTCTCATGTTCCCACCCCGACCAACAAAGCCATTGGTGAATCTGAGGCAAGTTAATAGACTAGCCTCAGTAAACACCCTAACACTCGGGTTTCCAATGCGACAAGGTGAGCTGACTGCCTTGGCAGATAAGCATTCTCTTAGCGCAGTGGGTGTTCAAGAGCACCGAATGCAGACTGGACAGACTGATGAGGTTCTGATTAAGGACATGGGGGGTGGTTGGCGACTCGCCCTCGTGTCAGCAGATGATAGTGGCAATGGTGGTATTGGTCTATTGATGAATCCAACTGCACATGCAGCATTGGACAAAATAGACCAAATCTCTAACCGCATCATCCGTTGCCACTTCTCATGTTCTGGAAGACTGGCTAAGAGGTTTCCTAAGGTGGTTCTGATTGTGTGCTACTCCCAACTAGTGTTGCCCGTGTAGTGGAGGTGGAAAATTTCTACCACAATCTACAAGCAGCTACTTTTGGAGTGGATCAGCATGCATTCTTAACATTCCTGGGAGACTTTAATGCAAGTCTATATCAATCACCTACATCGCCCTGGGTCTATAGCAATAGTGTCAATCAAATTCCGTCCATCTTCAGGATTTTATCTCTGGAAATAGATTGTTTTCGGCTGGAACCCAGTTCAAGAAGCGAACTGGAAAGCTATGGACTCATAGTGGACCCAGTGGTCACAAGTCCCAGATAGACCATATTCTGTTTCGTAGGAAGTACAGGAGCTCTATACAAGACTGTAATGCATTCGACCCTTCTCCAGTGATCACCACCTTATTGTGGCCAAGGTAAGACTTAGTCTGCGTGCTTGGTCCTCTCTGTTGCAACAGCCAAGTGTGCGATCCAGCTTCACACTATAGCTGAGCAACAGGTATGAGGTTCTTGCTTCTGAGGTTCTGAGGTGGCAGATCAGTGTGAGGGCTATACTGCTTTCACAGAAGCAGTTAAGTTAGCAGCTGCAGATACAGTTCCTGTATACCCTCGAAACAGGAAAAAGGGCCCCTGGACTGACAACAAAATCCAGAAGTGCCGAAAGGCGCAGAAAGAGTCCCGACTTAAACAGACTACAGCGGCCAAGAATGCAGTTAAGGCTGCATCTAGGTCCCTGAACAGGCAGTACTCTGTTAATCTACAGGAGCTAATAAACCAACAGGTTGATGCCATCAATGATGCTGACGACAGCAGGCAATCATCCCAGGCATGGAAATCGATCAACTTGCTTACTGGGCGGAAAAGCCAACCAACCACCAAGGTTAAGGCTGAATGACCAGCCAATCGCCTCAATGGTTGGAAGGCCCACTTTGAAAAGCTCCTCAATAATGACAGGGTGTTGCCTGATAACTTTATAGAAGCAAAAGTGTTTGAGTCTGTACTCCCAGATATTCCCATTGGCGATATTTCCTTTGCAGAAGTGAAGGCTGCTGCAAAGAGCATTAAGACCAATCGTGCCAGTGGAGTAGATGATGTTCCCCCTGAGGTCTTTAAAATACCTGAGTGTTTAAAGCTCATCTATCCCATCATAGTAGACATGTACCGAACAACAAGAGTCCACAAGAAATGAAAACAAATAAGTTGGTGCCAGTTCCGAAGAAGGGCAACCTAACACTCTATGGTTCTTTTCGGGGAATCTCATTGATCTCGATTGCTGCAAAGCTATACAATAGAATTCTATTAAATCGCATCAGGGATCCCATTGAGAGACTGCTCCGTGGAAATCAGAATGGGTTCCGTAAAGGTCGTGGGACCATGGAACCCATGTTGGCACTTAGACGGATAATTGAAGTGTTATAAAAAAAGAAAGACAGGCATCTGGCTGTTATATTTGTTGACTTCTTCAAGGCCTTTGATTCAGTCTCTCGCTCACGCATGTTCAGCATACTTTCATTATATGGAATTCCTGATGAAATTATTGCAGCAATCAGATCAGTATACGATGGTTCGTCAACATTTGTGTCTACTGTTGACGGTGACACAGAACCATTTGAAGTGTTATGGGGCGTCCTCCAAGGAGACACACTTGCACCATTCTTGTTCATAATTGTGGTTGACTATGTTCTACGCATGTCCTTAGATCATCATAATGATGATGGGGTGATGATAACTCCACCTACTGGCTCCAGAATTGATGACTTAGGAGTGCTCTCGGAATCACTAGAGGGAGCCCAATGGCTCCTCAGCTCATTAGAACATGCTGCTTCTAGTGTTGGTCTTTTTATTAACTCCAGAAAGACCAAAATTCTGACTGTTAACTTTGAAAGTCCTCAGCAAGTCTCTGATCGGATGAGCATAAGGCTTGAGCATGTGGACGACTTCTGTTACCTGGGATCATGGATCCGGAAGTCAGGTGAGGACCTTCGAATACGTAAGGGAAAGGCATGGGCAGCCTTGAATAGGCTTTCCAGGATTTGGAAGTCACCGAGAATTAATCGGAAACTTAAGGTCCGATTATTTAGAGCAGCAGTAGTTCCAGTACTCCTCTACGGGAGTCCATGCTGGGTTCTAACTGCTGAGGACACCAAATCTCTGGATGGCACATTCACAAGAATGCTACGCCGGGTTCATTGTGTCAAGTACAATGCACACATCTCCAACCAGACACTACATAACATTGGAGGTGTCTCATTGGTTCCCCCAAGCTTGACACTAGAACAAAGCCGCCTCCGATTTGCAGGACATTGCTTTCGCCGTGAGGACCAGCCAGTGCATAATCTTGTACTTTGGCAGCCTCATGGAGTGAATAAGCATGGTGGACAGCCCATGATTTTCTTGAGACGCATCTTAAAGGACACTGGCCTTGAAGATGCGGATGATCTAACAAATGTCATGGGTGATAGGGAGTTGTGGCGGCATAATTTTGTCGACCAGCCGGCACAGCATTCTCAAAAATGCAGCTGCAATGCAGCATGCCGATCATAGTAGTAGTAGTCGCAACCGTATGTGACTGAAGGGTATACAACTGAAAACCACAGTCGTCTAGCTGACTCCAAGGAGATAATTGACAAGTTGATCTTTGTTGAAAGATGCATACATGCAGCAATGTCCTTTTTGTAGAGATATTTATGATGACCGGATGGTTTGTTTGTTACAGTGAACATTACTCCGAGATAGACAAAAGTACTTGTAAACTCTACAGGGTGAACCTTTATAGTTGAGCTTGTCGGATTTGGCTAGGCAATTTAATATTAAGCATTTAAAAATAATACAATAACAAAAATGTTAGTATAACACACAAGTAGTCGAAAGGTTATTTAATTGCCATCCATACATTGGAACCTGCAATATTTTTTCATTATCAATCTCGGTTTCCTTATATCCCGAATGATAATGTCAAATCTCTGCTGAACAGAAGTTTGTGTTCGATAAGTGCCAAGCCATAAGGAGGGGCCAATTCCATGAAGAGTTGGCAAACCGCATTCCAGGAATAATGGTAGACTGCCATTGATTTGGCTTACAACAGCTTCATGATTCATTGGTATGCATTTCAGCCAATCATCGCCATCTCATCCATGAAGCCTATTTGCAGAGCTTGGGTGGAAGGCTATTAGTCCCACCCAATATATTTTCGTAAACATGGGGTGCAATTTTACGTGGTTTATCTGTGAAATCTATCATAGAACATTATTAAATCACTGTTACGAGATTAATCCCTCTATGCACTTCGGAAACCCAAAATCAATATAGCTCCTTATTAACCATTAGCCGGATAACGGCAATAATTATTCCCATGTTTGTTACCTAGTAAGGTCAGAGTAACAAACATTAAGCCCCAGTGTCCAAACCAAATTGATGCAACGTGGTTTTGTAATCTACCATATAAACATACATTAAATGTATTGTACATATAATATATTGCTTGACCAGTGTACATACAATGAGATGGAGAGGCCCTATGTCATCCCCAGTTATTTCATTAAATTATTGGATGACTCATCTGATTTAGGGCGTTCCCTCCAATAGGCAATTGTCCAGGAGGCAATTGTCCGGGGGCAATTGTCATCGGGAGGCAATTGTCCGCAGCAGTAATACTAAATCTCTCAGTATTACCACCCCCCCCCCCCCCCCCCCCCCCCTCAGTAACCAGCCAAAGCAACACTCAACCATTATTGTTAAGTACCCTGACAGTAACAACTTCTATTCAACAAGAAGGCGATGAAAAGAATACTGACATCATCGCGCTCCATGATGGGGAGCCAGATTGGAACGAATGTAATGCGATCCAGGGTGGGAAGCCGGAAACCTTCCATCATCAAAGACATTGACGAGTCCCCGCCAGTGGAGGCGATGACAGAATGCAGGGCGACCCAGGAAGATACCAATCAATGTGCTGGCGACTTTGTTTCTGGGAAATTCAGGACTTCTATAGATATTTTAATTAACTATTAGGTATTGCCAATGTGATGTACAGATTTCACACCTAGCTAACTGCTCGAGTATCAATTTCAAAATTAATTCTATGCACAACAAAATATATAACCGCCATTGTCACTTGAGTTACATGCAGGAACATTAAGTCAACACCCGCTTTGGACACGCTAAAATTTTGATATTTTGGGTCATTGTCACATTATTTTCATAAATAATTTTTAGCATTACATTTTACTAAAAATACAACTAAACAATCAGGTTGTTAACAGGGGGTTAGTTAGTATCAAGTCCAAAATAACAAACCACAGAAAAACAAAATCAAAGAGATTACACAATATCATAATCACTAGTTGGCGTGCAAGCACACGGGTTGTAAATCTTCAATCTTCAGAACAATTCTATTAATTAATTAATATACTAATATTTAACTTTTCAAATCACTTTGTTCCCTTAGGCCGGGATGTACAATTTATTGTGCCAGAAAAGTTGGCGTGGCACATTAAATTTTGAAATTGCAAAGTTTAAGTTAAAACTTAATATTTATTTGCTCATATGAACATTTTTATAAAGGTTTGCTGGGATGTTGAATCGAATGGGAGACGCTCAAACCATGGAACAATAAATAGGCCTGCCACTATTGGGAGAACCAAGTGTGTGGTGTGGTACATGATATAGATTCCTGGATCTCAGATTACTGTGGTACTAGTAGTCACATGCCTACTTGCCTACTGTTATGGACTGACATGTTATAAAAAAATTATATCACCTCCTATAAACGGTCTTGCTGCTACTACTTTTACCAATCCCGCTGACATAGCTAACGCTTTTAGTGACTTCGTCACTAGTATTGGCCCCAGCCTAGCTTCAAAAATTCATTCCACAAAGCAAAATCCCACACGCCACATCCAGCTTAAAAAACCGAATTCATTTAGTCTTTGTGAGACATCCCCAGTTGAAATCCAGTATTACATACTAAATCTCGATGAGAAATTAAAGTAACTATAATTAATAAAATAATAAGTATTACTATTAAACATTTTAATTACTCCCTAAATGCACTTCGGAAACCCAAAATCAATATAGCGCCTTATTCGCTATTAGCCGTATAACGGCAATAATTATTACCCCATGTTTGTTACCTTACCTACCCAGGTCAAAGTAACAAACATTAACCCTATTAAACCCGGGGGGGGTCAATATGACCCCCCCGTGGTTTTTTTATTATAATTCTGAAACAAACGCAGTTGGGAATCTGAAATTTTATGACTTTTCCTAAAAATCTATTGTCTTCCTAGTAGTGAAAACCGTTTTCAAAAATATTGGGTACTTTTCGAGTTATAGCACCATTTTTTAACCCTACTTTTGGCACTTTTTTTGAGACGTTTTTTGAAAATTACATTTCATTAAATATGAATTGTAACATCTCTATTTTTGATTTACACCGGTTTTTTGGTGTTAGAAATTTGATGGAATTCATATAAATTGATTTAGAAATTTCAAACTTGTTTTTTTCGGTGGGTGCCACATTTTGGTGCCATCACCAAATTTTGAATTATGTCAATTTTGTAAATTGATTGTTTGAAACTTGTTTTTTACGCAATTGGGGTTTTTGGGGTTCTGGATTCGATGAAATATATACGAGTTGCACCAAGCGTATCAAACTTGTATTTTTCGATGCTGTGTGCAAATTTTGGCGCTAGCACGAAATTTTGAAAATTCATTCGATAGATAAAATTGCTTGTGACAATTTATTTCTTGCGTTTTAGAGGTTTATGGCTGTTCTGAATTCAATGGAATAAATAATTATCGAACTAGACATCTCAAACTTGTATTTTTCGGATGTGGGTGCAAAATGTGGTGCTAGCACCAAATTTTGAAAACCATCAAATATATCAATTGATTGTGTCACCTTGTTTCTTGCGTTATACGGGTTTGTGATGGTTCTGAATTCAATGGAATCAGTAAAAATTTCATAAGAGTTCTCAAACTGGTATTTTTCGCCAGTGGGTGAAAATTGTTGTGCCAGCACCAAATTTTGGAAAATATGCAAATTTATCAGTAGATAGTATCACCTTGTTTCTTGCGTTATACGGGTTTATGAGGGTCCTGAATCCGATGGAATCCATAAAAACAGCACTGGACATCGCAAACTTGTACTTTTTGGTGATGGGTACGAAATTTGGTGCTAGCACCAAAATTTGCCCAATTACGCCGAAAAATACAAGTATCAATGATCTGGCATATTAGAAATGTATTCCATTAGAATCAGCGCAATCGAAAACCTGAAAATGTGAATTTATAGCATCGTATAAGTGAATTAAAAATTTTGTGTTCTACCTGAAAAGTGCTGGTTACTTGTTTTTTTCATTTTTTTCCTACGCAGAGAGGACTAAACGGCCATTTATAGTAATCATATCATTTTTAAATATTTTCCAATGTTTTTTGCACCCCAGAAAACCTGTATTGAAAAATAATTAGCCGAAAATGTAACTTTCAAATTTTGTGAAAATTGTGCACTACTTGTAATTTTGGTGCTGCAATATAACCACCCCAGTACATTTTTTCGAAAATTTTTTTTTTCGGTCGGATCCAGACAAGTGATACCTACATACAAACAAAAAATCAGACGTTTTCGTAAATATTTGTAGATTTTAGAGGGGGGGGGTCAATATGACCCCCTCCCGGTATTTGTACAGCATTTTAAAGCCCGGTTCTAATAGGGTTAAGCCCCAGCGGCCAAACCGCTAACCAAAGAAATTACTGCAATGCAAATTGAAAGGGGTTTATAAGCAGATTTGATGCCCATAGGTAATTGTACAAAAAAATCAATGGTTGAGAACACAATCTTAGTGTAACACCAAATCATCAATATAGTCATATATATCAAATCAATCATATCAAATCATATATAGTTCACCATCAAACCAGTTGGTTTCGAATCAACCAACTTTTTGTAAATATCTTCATAAATGTCTCTTAATTTGGGCATTTTTATCATATATTAATTTAAATTTTGGTAGCCCCAGATGTGTATTCTAGGTGCTTTGTGGAGTGAGTTTCAATTTGATATTATATATGGTAAACTTTAAACTGAGTTTCAACTGACGTTTACCTTAATACCTACATTAGTTACATCTTTACGGCCGTAATAGAAACGAAATAAATATTAACTTAGCTGGGTTTGATAGTACCAATGTAAACAGATGTTGGAAACGAGTTTAAATAGACATATAGAGGTACTTCGAAATACCATTACAGAATGGAGTTTGTTTACTTCATTGGAATGGATTATTTCTGGGTCATCTTATTATTGAATTGATTCATATCAAGTATAAGTGGAGCTGACCAGATAGGAGCAGTTTTGTAAAACATAAATCAATACGAGATGGAATACTAACCCGATTGGGTATGGGTAGTGGTATCCGATACAGAATTATCCATGGTAGATGTAGTAACTATAATGAATAAAATAATAAGTATTACTATTAAACATTTAAAAATATACATAACAAAAATGTTAGTATAACACACAAGTAGTCGAAAGATTATTTAATTGCCATACATTGGAACCTGCAATATTTTGCCATTATCATTCTCGGTTTCCTGATATTTCGAATGATAATGTCAAATCTCTGCTGAACCGAAGTGTGTTTTATATGTACCATGCCATCATGAAGGGTCAAGTCAATTAATTACATGAACAGTTCTTGGCCAATTGCATTCCAGGGATATTGACAACTCTCATTAGCTTAGAACAGTCAACAGACAGACAACAGTCAACAGACAACGGTCCACCCAATCTAATTTCTTAAAGAAAAGGTAAAATTTTACAAAATTTGCGATTTATCTGGAAAATCTATCATGGAAAATTATAAAACCCAAAAACCTAAAAATTTCACAAACCATATATATCGATTTTCATGAAAAGCACATGGTGTCAATTTGCGAGAAGCAAATTGCAAAATGTTTAATTTTAGCAATTTCGTTTAATGGTTTTATGCGGGTTTTAAGAGAATCAGGGAGTACTACCGGTACCAAAACATGAACATGTTCTGCTGTGATATTTTTGGGGCACCATATTATTGCGGCACATAAATATTTTCATTTTATATTTCGCAGTAAAATGTATAATATTTTATTTTAACATTGTTTGAGGGAGTTTTCTGGCAGGCTTAATAGAATGACAGAAAATTTAACACATTTAAATTGACCGATGATGTGGCATTTTTGGTGCTAGAAAAGTGGGCGTGGCACACTAAATTTGTAAATTGTAAAAATCAAGTTAAAATTTAATATTTTCGTATTTGGTCATTTTTATAAGGGTTTACTGAGATGTTGAATCGAATAGGAAACACTCAAAACATTAAACAATAAATAGGGTGCCTCTATTGACATACCGAAAACCAAAATTGAAAATTATTGTTAAATTATTGATGAAAACTCGCATACCACAACGTTTTGTGGCTCTGAAAGTGGCTCTATTCGATTCAGCGTTGAAGTAAACCCTTATAGAAAAGTTCATACATCACCACATTGCCCGAAAAGTACAAACTCTAGAGTGGCGATTTATTTTAACAAGAATCCCACTAATCGTAATTTTGGTTGTACATTCATTTTGTTATATAACATAAAACAATACGAGTTGGAATAAAACTAACCCGCATGGGTATTGGTAGTCGCTACAGAATTATCCATGGTAGTATCTATAATGAATAAAAGTTTCTACTTAAAATTTAAAAATATAACAAAAATCTTAGCATAAGTTTGTCTAAAGGTAAATTAATCCTGAGCTATATTGTGTAAAAATCAACTGGTGTCCAGTTTTAAGTCATTTTTGCAGATTTCAAGCAATGCAAGACCGGCCATCGATCTACACTCACAGTTGGTGCAAACTGTTATCCCTCTACCAGAACGATGCCGACTAGAATCTGACAGTTTGCATAGTAACACAATACATCATTCTGATGTCAGCAAACATCCCTCAAGCTGATTATTACTGATTATACAGCTAAGGTTAGAACGATATGTATCTCAAGTATAAGTGGAGCTGACCAGATAGGAGCAGTTTTGTATAACATAAAACAATACGAGATGGAATACTAACCCGATTGGGTATGGGTAGTGGTATCCGATACAGAATTATCCATGGTAGACGTAGTAACTATAATGAATAAAATAATAAGTATTACTATTAAACATTTAAAAATATACAATAACAAAAATGTTAGTATAACACGCAACTAGTCGAAAGGTAATTTCTGACGTATGTCCTCTGATGTTGATAGCACTACTTTCAACAGAGGTTTTCCTTTTCGTTGATTTCATTTCTGATGCCAGTTTTCACGCCTGCTCGACTCACGTGACTGCGTGACTGTATGTACATATATTTGTCTCTCGGTTTGTCGTTTCTCTGTCGTTTGTCTGTCGGTTTGTCTGTTCAAGATTGGAATAAACAATGTGATATATAAAGCACTTTCACAAGAGGTTTTCCTGTGCGGCGTTGATTTCATTTCTGTTGTCAGTTTTCACATACAGACACAGACACATACATCCTAGTGTTGGTCAGTTGTAGATACTGCCATCAGAAATGAAATCAGCGACCTGGAAAACCCCCATGGCGAATGCTTTATTACAAAATATGCTTCATTATTTTTTGACAGACAGACAAACAGACATACATACAGACAAAGATAGCCTAGAGTTGGTCAGTCCTAAAAACTGACATCAGAAATGAAATCAGAGACCTGGAAAACCCCCCTGGCGAATTTTTTTATTACATACTGACAGACAAACAGACATACATACAGACACAGCCATCTTAGAGTTGGTCAGTCGTAAAAACTGACATCAGAAATGAAATCAGCGACCAGGAAAACCCATAGGGATGAAAATGTAAAGTATGTAGTTATACTTATTACGACATTATTATTTAACAAATTAAAAAATTTGGTTTTGCTCAAATTTATTCATGTCCTGGGGGCTAAACATTAATGTAGAATCCGTACCGAAAGGGTTAATGGCAATACCAACGTCTTGAAGGGTGATGTATTTTGAGTAATTTTATCAATTCCGAAAAGTGCTGATATGGTATGGGTGCCATGTACTCCTCATATCTCGAAAACTACTGGAGCTATTCAATTTTTATTTGTCTCATCTGAAAGAGGACATAATTTTAGTTAGGGACAAGTACTTTCGACGCACTAGACGTATTGTTTCAGGGGTTTTATCTAAGAGAAATAACTGACCCACTAAAGCAGCTTGGCGGGTCGTATCTATAGTAGGTTATGTCCATACATCACCACATTGCGCGAATAGTGCAAACTCTATAGAGTGGAGATTTGCCCACTAATCGACATTTTGTTTCTTATTGTATAACATAAAACAATAACAGATGGTATACTAACCCGCTTGGGTAGTGGTAGCTGATACAGAATTATCCGTGGTAGTATCTATAGTGAATAAAATAATATGTATTAATATTAAAAAAATATATATATAACAAAAATGTTAGTATAGCACCCAACAAGGGATGCGTGTGCTCGGGGTGCTGGGGGTTAGAGTTATTCTCAAGTTTATCCAATGGGCTTTGGATCCGTCCCAGCATTTGCATGGAGGATTGACGTTTCCGAAATGTTGCAGTGCACTGGACGACGTGATGAAGATAGGCAACCCGGACAATTGCCTGCCGCAGGACAATTGCTCCCAGGAATATTTCCCCTCGGACAATTTCCCCGCAATTATACTTAGCCGCCAAACAAAAAATTGGCCCCAAGGAAAATTGCAAAATAAATAAGGTCGTTCATCACAGCAATTTAATCTTCCTTACAACATTAAACAATAATTTTATATAGCTAAGTCCGATTTATATTTAATAAAACATCAATGTTTGCTTATTTATGTGCTCAATAATTTCGATATTTTCCAATTGAATTAATTAATTACAATAAAAATAAATTATGTCATAAAAAACTATAGCTAGCATAAAGACAATCAAATTTAAATCGTGCATACTTTGAAAAACACATAAAATTAAAAGTTTAGAAATGGTGATTAAATTAAATTGTTAGAGAAAAAATCTTTTGATTTTTCGAGAAAATCAAAAAAATTAAAGTTTAGAAGTGTTTATCAAGGTTAATATTATTTCTTGAATTCCATAAAACCATAGGGAAACATTCAAAGAATTAAAAATTAATAGTTAAAATAATTAAATTAATAAATATTTATAATTATTTTAAAAAAAATTAATAATTAAAAATATATTCATTAAATAAAATATCGGGGATAATTGACCGGGGAGCAAATATCCGGGGGCCATTGTCCGGAGGGGCAATTGTCAGGGGTGAAATTGTCCGGAGGGCAATTGTCTGGGGGTAAAATGTCCGGGGGCAATTATCAGGGGGGCAATTGTCCAGGAGGCAATTGTCCGGGGGCAATTGTCATCGGGAGGCAATTGTCCGGTGGGGCAATGGTCCGGGGGCCAATTGTCCTTGGGAGGCAATTGTCCGGGGGCAATGGTCCGGCGGCAATCGTCCGGGGGCAATGGTCCGTGGGGTATGGTTCGGGGGGAAATTGTCCGGGGGACAATTGTCCTAGTTCCATAAAAATGTTCACACATCACCACCTTGCGCGAAAAGTACAAACTCTAGATTGGTGATTTTTTTTAACAAGAATCACAATAATCTGCATTTTGGTTCAACATTTGTTGCATAACATAAAACAATACGAGATGGAATACATGGAATAGATATATATATGGCAGATATATATATATATATATATTTGGTAGACTTAATATTTGCTTATTTGATAATTTTTATAAGGGTTTACTGAGATGTTGAATCGAATAGGAAACACTCAAAACATTAAACAATAAATAGGGTGCCTCTATTGACATACCGGAACCCAAAATTGAAAATTTTTGTTAAATTATTGATGAAAACTCGCATACCACAACGTTTTGTGTCTCTGAAAGTGGCTCTATTCGATTCAGCGTTGCAGTAAACCCTTATAGAAAAGTTCATACATCACCACATTGCCCGAAAAGTACAAACTCCAGAGTGGCGATTTATTTTAACAAGAAACCCACTAATCGTCATTTTGGTTGTACATTCATTTTGTTATATAACATAAAACAATACGAGTTGGAATAAAACTAACCCGCATGGGTATTTGTAGTCGGTACAGAATTATCCATGGTAGTATCTATAATGAATAAAAGTTTCTACTTAAAATTTAAAAATATAACAAAAATCTTAGCATAACTTGTCATTAGTTTGTCTAAGGGTAAATTAATCCTGAGCTATATTGTGTAAAAATCAACTAGTGTCCAGTTTTAAGTCAATTTTGCAGATTTCAGGCAACGCAACGGTTGAAGAAGACCGGGCATCGATCTACACTCAGGTGGTGCAAACCGTAATCCCTCTACCAGAAAGATGCCGACTAGAAACTAAAACAGTTTGCATAGTAACACATTAGATGTTGATGTCAGGATTTTGGTACAACATCCCTCAATCTGATTATTACTGATTATACAGCTATGGTTAGAAAGATATTTATCTCAAATATAAGTGGAGCTGACCAGATAGAAGCAGTTTTGTCTAACATAAAACAATACGATATGGAGGAATACTAACCCGATTGGGTATGGGTAGTGGTATCCGATACAGAATTATCCATGGTAGTCGTAGTAACTATAATGAATAAAATAATAAGTATTACTATTAAGCATTTAAAAATATACATAACAAAAATGTTAGTATAACACACAAGTAGTCGAAAGGTTATTTAATTGCCATACATTGTAACCTGCAATATTTTGCCATTATCATTCTCGGTTTCCTGATTTTTCGAATGATAATGTCAAATCTCTGCTGAACCGAAGTGTGTTTTATATGTCCCATGCCATCATGAAGGGTCAAGTCAATTAATTACATGAACAGTTCTTGGCCAATTGCATTCCAGGGATATTGACAACTCTCATTAGCTTAGAACAGTCAACAGACAGACAACAGTCAACAGACAACGGTCCACCCAATATAATTTCTTAAAGATAAGGTAAAATTTTACAAAATTGGGGATTTATCTGGAAAATCTATCATGGAAAATTATAAAACCCAAAAACCTAAAAATTTCACAAACCATATATATCGATTTTCATGAAAAGCACAGGGTGTCAATTTGCGAGAAGCAAATTGCAAAATGTTTATTTTAGCAATTTTAGCAATTTCGTTTAATGGTTTTATGCGGGTTTTAAGAGAATCAGGGAGTACTACTGGTACCAAAACATGAAAATGTTCTGCTATGATATTTTTGGGGCACCATATTATTGCGGCACATAAATATTTTCATTTTATATTTCGCAGTAAAATGTATAATATTTTATTTTAACATTGTTTGAGGGAGTTTTCTGGCAGGCTTAATAGAATGGCAGAAAATTTAACACATTTAAATTGACCGATGATGTGGCATTTTTGGTACCTAGAAAAGTGGGCGTGGCACACTAAATTTGTAAATTGTGAAAATCAAGTTAAAATTTAATATTTTCGTATTTGGTCATTTTTATAAGGGTTTACTGAGATGTTGAATCGAATAGGAAACACTCAAAACATTAAACAATAAATAGGGTGCCTCTATTGACATACCGAAAACCAAAATTGAAAATTATTGTTAAATTATTGATGAAAACTCGCATACCACAACGTTTTGTGGCTCTGAAAGTGGCTCTATTCGATTCAGCGTTGCAGTAAACCCTTATAGAAAAGTTCATACATCACCACATTGCCCGAAAAGTACAAACTCTAGAGTGGCGATTTATTTTAACAAGAATCCCACTAATCGTCATTTTGGTTGTACATTCATTTTGTTATATAACATAAAACAATACGAGTTGGAATAAAACTAACCCGCATGGGTATTGGTAGTCGCTACAGAATTATCCATGGTAGTATCTATAATGAATAAAAGTTTCTACTTAAAATTTAAAAATATAACAAAAATCTTAGCATAAGTTTGTCTAAAGGTAAATTAATCCTGAGCTATATTGTGTAAAAATCAACTGGTGTCCAGTTTTAAGTCATTTTTGCAGATTTCAAGCAATGCAAGACCGGCCATCGATCTACACTCACAGTTGGTGCAAACTGTTATCCCTCTACCAGAACGATGCTGACTAGAATCTGACAGTTTGCATAGTAACACAATACATCATTCTGATGTCAGCAAACATCCCTCAAGCTGATTATTACTGATTATACAGCTAAGGTTAGAACGATATGTATCTCAAGTATAAGTGGAGCTGACCAGATAGGAGCAGTTTTGTATAACATAAAACAATACGAGATGGAATACTAACCCGATTGGGTATGGGTAGTGGTATCCGATACAGAATTATCCATGGTAGACGTAGTAACTATAATGAATAAAATAATAAGTATTACTATTAAACATTTAAAAATATACAATAACAAAAATGTTAGTATAACACGCAACTAGTCGAAAGGTAATTTCTGACGTATGTCCTCTGATGTTGATAGCACTACTTTCAACAGAGGTTTTCCTTTTCGTTGATTTCATTTCTGATGCCAGTTTTCACGCCTGCTCGACTCACGTGACTGCGTGACTGTATGTACATCTATTTGTCTCTCGGTTTGTCGTTTCTCTGTCGTTTGTCTGTCGGTTTGTCTGTTCAAGATTGGAATAAACAATGTGATATATAAAGCACTTTCACAAGAGGTTTTCCTGTGCGGCGTTGATTTCATTTCTGTTGTCAGTTTTCACATACAGACACAGACACATACATCCTAGTGTTGGTCAGTTGTAGATACTGCCATTAGAAATGAAATCAGCGACCTGGAAAACCCCCATGGCGAATGCTTTATTACAAAATATGCTTCATTATTTTTTGACAGACAGACAAACAGACATACATACAGACAAAGATAGCCTAGAGTTGGTCAGTCCTAAAAACTGACATCAGAAATGAAATCAGAGACCTGGAAAACCCCCCTGGCGAATTTTTTTATTACATACTGACAGACAAACAGACATACATACAGACACAGCCATCTTAGAGTTGGTCAGTCGTAAAAACTGACATCAGAAATGAAATCAGCGACCAGGAAAACCCATAGGGATGAAAATGTAAAGTATGTAGTTATACTTATTACGACATTATTATTTAACAAATTTGGTTTTGCTCAAATTTATTCAGGTCCTGGGGGCTAAACATTAATGTAGAATCCGTACCGAAAGGGTTAATGGCAATCAATACCAACGTCTTGAAGGGTGATGTATTTTGAGTAATTTTATCAATTCCGAAAAGTGCTGATATGGTATGGGTGCCATCTACTCCTCATATCTCGAAAACTACTGGAGCTATTCAATTTTTATTTGTCTCATCTGAAAGAGGACATAATTTTAGTTAGGGACAAGTACTTTCGACGCACTAGACGTATTGTTTCAGGGGTTTTATCTAAGAGAAATAACTGACCCACTAAAGCAGCTTGGCGGGTCGTATCTATAGTAGGTTATGTCTATACATCAACACATTGCGCGAATAGTGCAAACTCTATAGAGTGGAGATTTGCCCACTAATCGACATTTTGTTTCTTATTGTATAACATAAAACAATAACAGATGGTATACTAACCCGCTTGGGTAGTGGTAGCTGATACAGAATTATCCGTGGTAGTATCTATAGTGAATAAAATAATATGTATTAATATTTAAAAAAATATATATAACAAAAATGTTAGTATAGCACCCAACAAGGGATGCGTGTGCTCGGGGGGCTGGGGGTTAGAGTTATTCTCAAGTTTATCCAGTGGGCTTTGGATCCGTCCCAGCATTTGCATGGAGGATTGACGTTTCCGAAATGTTGCAGTGCACTGGACGACGTGATGAAGATCGGCAACCCGGACAATTGCCCCCGGACAATTGCCTGCGGCAGGACAATTGCTCCCAGGAATATTTCCCCTCGGACAATTTCCCCGCAATTATACTTAGCCGCCAAACAAAAAATTGGCCCCAAGGAAAATTGCAAAATAAATAAGGTCGTTCATCACAGCAATTTAGTCTTCCTTACAACATTAAACAATAATTTTATATAGCTAAGTCCGATTTATATTTAATAAAACATCAATGTTTGCTTATTTATGTGCTCAATAATTTCGATATTTTCCAATTGAAGTAATTAATTACAATAAAAATAAATTATGTCATAAAAAACTATAGCTAGCATAAAGACAATCAAATTTAAATCGTGCATACTTTGAAAAACACATAAAATTAAAAGTTTAGAAATGGTGATTAAATTAAATTGTTAGAGAAAAAATCTTGGATTTTTCGAGAAAATCAAAAAAATTATAGTTTAGAAGTGTTTACTACTACTACTAGGTAGAGCGAACTCGGACAGTGGAAATGAGATCCTTCCAGGCTTCCCGATTCTCCATAGTTGTCGCAATTTCGTTTCTCCTAAGTTCAGTATCCCTTTCAAGTTGATCTATATATGTTATGGCCGGTCGTCCACGACTACGCTTTCCATGAGTTGGTTGCCAGAAAAGTAGATCTGGTATGACCTCGTCTTTACTTCGCCAGCAGTGCCCACTGAATCTTAATCTGCGTTCACGGAGGGTGGTTGATACAGGTGGTATTGTACCATAAAGCTCGGCGTTTGTCATGTGTTGTCTCCAGCTCATGTTTAGGGCTGCCCTTAGTAGTCTTGTGTAGCAACCATCAATTCGTTGTTCAAGTGATTTAGTCAGTGTCCAGGTCTCACCCCCATATAAAAATACACTTTCCACTGTTGCTCGAAAGAACTTAGTCTTCAGGTGCCTGGAGAGATCTGATTTCCAGATGGTATCCATTTTTGATAGAGCTACCCAAGCCTTTGCTTTCCTAACTTCTATGTCCTTTTTGCTACTCTCTATCCATGATCCAAGGTACTGGAAGTCATCGACCTTCCTTAGTTGATTATTATCAATGGTTGTCAAGTTTCCATCAACATTAAAGGTCATGAATTCGGTCTTTATAGCATTTATATGCAATCCAACTTCCTTAGCAGCCCTCTCCACTTTATTTAGTAGAAGCTGTGCATCTGCTAGGGTATTAGAGAGCAGGACGATGTCATCCGCAAAGTCGGTGTCTGTGACTGTAGTTGCCGGATATCTACTACTTCTGTGTTCTTGAAGTGTGAATCCCAGGTCTTCACCCTTTGTGGCCGTCCTCATTGCGTAATCCAGCACAATTACAAATAGTAATGGTGCTAATGTGTCACCTTGCAGTACGCCAGCCAGGATTGAGAAAAACTCAGTTTCACCATCTGGTGAGAGTACCTGCGCTTCTGTGTCACAATATAACAATCCAATGCCAGCAACAATTACTTCTGGTATTCCATAAGCTCTTAGGATTTCAAGCATTTTACCTCTATGGATGGAGTCGAATGCCTTCTCGAAGTCCACAAAAGTCATGACAGCGGGGAGATTCTTTGACATTAGATTCATTTTTGGGAGATATTTTGAGATTCTTTGGGAGTTTCTTCAATCAGTCTCCGTAGTGCAAGTATCTGAGCTATTGTTGATCTACTTGGTCGAAATCCGTTTTGGCTCTTACGCAGTAGTTTCTCTATGTGAGGCCTAATCCTATATAGAATCATTTTATTGTATATTTTGGCAGCTACCACAAGCAGACAGATCCCACGATATTTTGTTGGTATGCCGAGGTCTCCTTTCTTGGGGAGAGGCTTTAGTTGACCTTTAGTCCAAATTGGTGGTGGCTTTTCCCCTTTTAACATCCGGTTGCAAACATTCAATAATGGTCTGTTTAGCACTCCGGTTTTCCATACCTCCGCTGGGATTTCATCTAATCCACTCGCTTTATTATTGGACATGCTTTTAATGCTTCTTTGGAGTTCGGCAGTTGTGAAGTCCCCTGTTTCTATAGGTAGTGTCTTGTCATATATTTTCCTTGTAGGGCTGACCTCGATGTTTGGTGGCTGCCCAAGCAATTTGCTGAAGTGATTTTTCCACTTCCCAACACGTTCTTCAGGACTATCGGCTTTGAGGCGCCCCTTTGCACAACTTTTCCGACCAGATACCTCATTTACAGTTTGCCAGGTAAGTCTTGATTGTTGCTGTATGTGAGCAGTTGTAATTGCTTCAGAATTAAAAATTAATAGTTAAAATAATTAAATTAATAAATATTTATAATTATTTAAAAAAAATTAATAATTAAAAATATATTCATTAAATAAAATATTGGGGATAATTGACCGGGGAGCAAATATCCAGGGGCCATTGTCCGGAGGGGCAATTGTCGGGTGAAATTGTCCGGAGGGCAATTGTCTGGGGGTAAAATGTCCGGGGGCCAATTGTCCTTGGGAGGCAATTGTCCGGGGGCAATGGTCCGGCGGCAATGGTCCGGGGGCAATGGTCCGTGGGGTATGGTTCGGGGGGCAATTGTCCGGGGGACAATTGTCCTAGTTCCATAAAAATGTTCACACATCACCACCTTGCGCGAAAAGTACAAACTCTAGATTGGTGATTTTTTTTTAACAAGAAACCCACTAATCGTCATTTTGGTTGAACATTCATTTTGTTATATAACATAAAACAATACGAGTTGGAATAAAACTAACCCGCATGGGTATTGGTAGTCGCTACAGAATTATCCATGGTAGTATCTATAATGAATAAAAGTTTCTACTTAAAATTTAAAAATATAACAAAAATCTTAGCATAACTTGTCATTAGTTTGTCTAAAGGTAATTTAATCCTGAGCTATATTGTGTAAAAATCAACTGGTGTCCAGTTTTAAGTCATTTTTGCAGATTTCAGGCAACGCAACGGTTGAAGAAGACCGGGCATCGATCTACACTCAGGTGGTGCAAACCGTAATTCCTCTACCAGAAAGATGCCGACTAGAGGCTAGAGGCAGGCTTAAGAACTGCAGTCGATTTAACCCTTGTGCTCTCTTTGTGGTCATTTTTGACCCATCGAAGATTTAAACTTACACAATTTTATCACACATTGATATTTTATCTCGAAATTTTGTGACATTTATTATTTTATAGTACTTCTCAATTAGAAAAACAAAAATGTAAAAATCTGCAAGGGGGTCTATTCAATTTTACAATTTATAGGGGCCTACACATATTGACATTGAGGTCAAATTTCACCACATCGTGTTTTGTACCTGTACCATTATCAATATCAACAAGGAACTTTTTTTGAATTTCAACTCAGTTCGCAAATCAGATGTCATCAAATGGGCCCAAACTTAGATATGTACTGTAGATACCAAAATTTGGATTTGGGGATGACAGAAAATATTCCCACAGGCACATGGCCAGTTCCCGCCCTTGGCACAAGTGAGTCATATTCCCCATTTTTGTGATGATCAACTTCTAGTATTCCTACTGCATTGATATTATGCTCATTTAGAACCGCAATGACCGATTTAGTTGTTGTAGACACCTTCAAAACAAGCATAGAGCGAATAGGTTTTAAGATATTTGTCCGGTATTTGTCAATATCGCATCAAGGCGCTAATTTTGATTTGTGCCGGACTTCAGAATATCTGCAATATCTCAAAAACTATTCGCTCTATGCTTGTATTGAAGGTGTCTACACGATCTAAATCTGTCATTGCGGTTCTATTGAGCATAAATATCAATGCAGTAGGAATAATAGAAGTTGATCATCACAAAAATTGGGAATATGACTCACTTGCGCCAAGGGCGGGAACTGGCCATGTACCTCTGGGAATATTTCCTGTCATCCCCAAATCAAAATTTTGGTATCTATCGAAGTTTGGGCTCATTTTATGACTTCTGATGTGCAAACTGAGTTTAAATTCGACAACACGTTTTTTTTGGACCACCCCAACCCTCTCATTTACCTGAGGTCAAAATTGACCTCAAAGGAATCATCTGTTTGAGAAACGAAGGGTTAAGACCTCAGAAAAAGTTTAAATGACACAGCTAATGGTCGAGTACAATTCTGTCAAGTTTCAGGTTGAACGGATTAAAAGCAAAGAAATGGGAGGACATTTAATGTATAGATATGTAGCCATCTAGCGGGAGACTGTTGAACTGTTGGGGTGAAAAGTCGCTAAATAATGTCAAGTTTTGGACATATTTATGCCTACAAATTTTCAATTCGACAGCTTTAAATCTGACAAAGTTATTTAATGTCAAAATAGTTACGTCAAAAACTATTTGCCTCTATTGACATTCTCCTTAACAGTGTCAATTCGCCAAGGCTCCGCCAACTTCGTGGCTCGCCCCACACCCCTATCATTCAACAATATTGATTTTACTTTATGTACTAAATTAACTCTCACTTTTTTGTATGCTCCCCTAATCCCAGTTATGGGTTTGCCCCCCCAGATTTGGCCTCTGCCCCCCCAGATATTATGATCACCATACGGGCCTGACCACATTGCCCGAAAAGTACAAACTCTAGAGTGGCGATTTATTTTAACAAGAAACCCACTAATCGTCATTTTGGTTGAACATTCATTTTGTTATATAACATAAAACAATACGAGTTGGAATAAAACTAACCCGCATGGGTATTGGTAGTCGCTACAGAATTATCCATGGTAGTATCTATAATGAATAAAAGTTTCTACTTAAAATTTAAAAATATAACAAAAATCTTAGCATAAGTTTGTCTAAAGGTAAATTAATCCTGAGCTATATTGTGTAAAAATCAACTGGTGTCCAGTTTTAAGTCATTTTTGCAGATTTCAAGCAATGCAAGACCGGCCATCGATCTACACTCACAGTTGGTGCAAACTGTTATCCCTCTACCAGAACGATGCCGACTAGAATCTGACAGTTTGCATAGTAACACAATACATCATTCTGATGTCAGCAAACATCCCTCAAGCTGATTATTACTGATTATACAGCTAAGGTTAGAACGATATGTATCTCAAGTAGTGGAGCTGACCAGATAGGAGCAGTTTTGTATAACATAAAACAATACAAGATGGAATACTAACCCGATTGGGTATGGGTA
Organism: Nemertoderma westbladi; assembly: GCA_032718475.1. Taxonomy (NCBI): domain Eukaryota; kingdom Metazoa; phylum Xenacoelomorpha; order Nemertodermatida; family Nemertodermatidae; genus Nemertoderma; species Nemertoderma westbladi. The sequence goes on along the minus strand of JAUCBJ010006309.1, from coordinate 1,785 downwards.
GTGGTATCCGATACAGAATTATCCATGGTAGATGTAGTAACTATAATGAATAAAATAATAAGTATTACTATTAAGCATTTAAAAATATACATAACAAAAATGTTAGTATAACACGCAACTAGTCGAAAGGTAATTTCTGACGTATGTCCTCTGATGTTGATAGCACTACTTTCAACAGAGGTTTTCCTGTTCGTTGATTTCATTTATGATGCCAGTTTTCACGCCTGCTCGACTCACGTGACTGCGTGACTGTATGTACGTCTATTTGTCTCTCGGTTTGTCGTTTCTCTGTCGTTTGTCTGTCGGTTTGTCTGTTCAAGATTGGAATAAACCATGTAATATATAAAGCACGTTCACAAGAGGTTTTCCTGTGTGGCGTTGATTTCATTTCTGTTAGTTTTCATATACAGACACAGACGTACATACATCCTAGTGTTGGTCAGTTGTAGATACTGCCATCAGAAATGAAATCAGCGACCTGGAAAACCCCCATGGCGAATGCTTTTATTCCAAAATATGCTTCATTATTTTTTGACAGACAGACAGACAAACAGAAATACATACAGACAAAGATAGCCTAGAGTTGGTCAGTCCTAAAAACAGACATACATACAGACAAAGATAGCCTAGAGTTGGTCAGTCCTAAAAACTGACATCAGAAATGAAATCAGAGACCTGGAAAACCCCCCTGGCGAATTTTTTTATTACATAGTATGCTTCCTTATTTATTGACAGACTGACAGACAAACAGACATACATACAGACACAGACATCTTAGAGTTGGTCAGTCGTAAAAACTGACATCAGAAATGAAATCAGCGACCAGGAAAACCCATAGGGATGAAAATGTAAAGTATGTAGTTATACTTATTACGACATTATTATTTAACAAATTAAAAAATTTGGTTTTGCTCAAATTTATTCAGGTCCTGGGGGCTAAACATTCATGTAGAATCCGTACCGAAAGGGTTAATGGCAATACCAACGTCTTGAAGGGTGATGTATTTTGAGTAATTTTATCAATTCCGAAAAGTGCTGATATGGTATGGGTGCCATGTACTCCTCATATCTCGAAAACTACTGGAGCTATTAAATTTTTATTTGTCTCATCTGAAAGAGGACATAATTTTAGTTAGGGACAAGTACTTTCGACGCACTAGACGTATTGTTTCAGGGGTTTTATCTAAGAGAAATAACTGACCCACTAAAGCAGCTTGGCGGGTCGTATCTATAGTAGGTTATGTCCATACATCACCACATTGCGCGAATAGTGCAAACTCTATAGAGTGGAGATTTGCCCACTAATCGACATTTTGTTTCTTATTGTATAACATAAAACAATAACAGATGGTATACTAACCCGCTTGGGTAGTGGTAGCTGATACAGAATTATCCGTGGTAGTATCTATAGTGAATAAAATAATATGTATTAATATTAAAAAAATATATATATAACAAAAATGTTAGTATAGCACCCAACAAGGGATGCGTGTGCTCGGGGGGCTGGGGGTTAGAGTTATTCTCAAGTTTATCCAGTGGGCTTTGGATCCGTCCCAGCATTTGCATGGAGGATTGACGTTTCCGAAATGTTGCAGTGCACTGGACGACGTGATGAAGATCGGCAACCCGGACAATTGCCCCCGGACAATTGCCTGCCGCAGGACAATTGCTCCCAGGAATATTTCCCCTCGGACAATTTCCCCGCAATTATACTTAGCCGCCAAACAAAAAATTGGCCCCAAGGAAAATTGCAAAATAAATAAGGTCGTTCATCACAGCAATTTA
>JAUCBJ010006308.1:0-45008 GCA_032718475.1 Nemertoderma westbladi | reverse complement strand
ATTCTAATTAAGTTGAAAATGTATCTCACAGAGAAGCGTTGCCAGTGTCAGAATTAACCCCAAGATATAATCTACCTTCCAATCCACAGGGTCAAGCTTCATAAGATAGTCATCATTAAAGATCACATATGACTCATCGTCATCATCTACTTCATCAGATGATGAGGAAGTATCGTCATCGTCCAGGTTGTCTGAATCGTCATTGCCGTTAAGTAAGGAGTAATGTCTGCGGAGTAACTCTTGGTAAGCGGCACCAGCTGCTTCGACACACCATGGCCTGGATCCTACAAACATAAGTTAATCATTTTCCTTCATTTTCATTTCATTTTCATTTTCCTTCATTTCAATCATATTCATTTTAATCATTTAATCAATGGAATTAGTACTGATAGGCACCAGTCAGCCAGTTATTAGATTAATAATGTATTTTAAACTAAATCTATTTTCATGCAAATTTATTATAATGCATTATATTTCGGTAAACGAACTTAGATCCTGCAGGGCCCGACTTTTACAGTTTGAGGAACTTATATCTTTGCGAACTTGGGTCCTATATATGCGAACATAGATCCTAAATCTGGGTGAACTTAGATCCTAACTAGGTGAACTTAGATCCTATCCGGCAGTCCGGGGGAACTTAGATCCTAACTACTGAACTAGGTGAACTTAGATCCTAACTTGGTGAACTTAGATCCCAATTTATACAAATTCCTTAGCACATGCTAAACTGCTAGAGGAGAAGCGAACTTAGATCCCACATCCTGTAGTGCGTTGGCCGCGTTCAATTGATATTATAGTATTGTACTGTGTTACATTAAGCATATAAAAGTATACTTACAGACTTATAATGATCTAATGGAAATAAGTCATACACTCAGAGTAGTAGCGATTAGTTAGGCCTACTCAGCAACAAACTATAAATTGCAAATTAATAGCTAATTCGTTGCAATGTATTATTTATTATTATTATTATGGTGGTAGGATCTATAAGTTCGATTCCCTTCAAGCGTGATAATATTTACTTACAGTACGGTTTGCCTGCTGGCCTATGGCAGTATGAACATGTACAATGTACAGTATCATGAGTATTACAATGTACATGTACAATGGGCAGCATGTACAATCAGACAATGTAAAATGTCTGAATGTAGACGGTGGTTGGACGGGATGGGTAGGGTAGGCCCATTACACCAGCCACCGCAGCATCCATCTATTGTAGCTACTGCTGTACTGGGAGCTAGGCCATACACACTGATACTGCCCTACCCCTACACTATGCACTATAATTATTATAAACCGCATTACTAAACAAACCAACCTGCCCATTCCCTAAAGACAGTGGTAACTTCACGACCATTTCCAGCAGTAATAGCCAATAATCGTGTGACTCCAGGAAATATTTCCATATTGTCAGATTGCTGTATTGCAGTCCAAAACAATACATCAGACAATCAGACTACAGGCAGACAGTCACACCACTGCACCACACTCATCAATACAGCAGTAGGCCTAGACCTGTAGGCCTATTTCAGTATTTCAGAATTAGGGAAATAAAATAAAATATAATATTTTCTGGCAGTTTGCAGTGTTACGGTCTGATCGTGTCCTAGGCCTCTGGGCCTAGCTAGGCGAATCTGCCCCGATAAGCCTATTATATATTACGTATATTATTCGGGTGGAGAGATAGCCTAATCGGTCATAAACTCCAGAATTAAATATTAGTTTCTGTAATTTCTGTTAGGCCTAGTTAATTATATTTTCTGTTTCTGTTTAACATGACCTACTACTACTATAGACGACCCGCCAAGCTACTGCAAAGCTCATACTGTACATTTAGTGGGCCAGTTACTTCTCTTCGGTAGAATCCCTAACAGCATAATACACTGCAATACCGGACCAGTACTGTAGGTTGGGTGCAATCTTTTCCCGTGTCCAACCTTCGCCCGCGTCCAACCTTCGCCCGATTGGGGGAAAGGGGCAGGTTACAGGCACGATAGGTTACAGAGATAAATTTTTCTAACCAAAACAATAAACGAGGTTTGTTAACACTCATTGTGAGGGCGAAGCTTTCTCGCGTGCGAAGTTTGCTGTGTCCCTTACTATAGTGCCGCGTACTTAAGAAGATTGAATATATTTTTGCTCCTAATCTTGCTTTCGATTAACTTTGCGACTAACTTACGATTAAATTCAATTGTTATTAATCAAATTTCACTAACATTCAAATAATTTGAATTTTAATTGTATCAATTAAGCATTAATTCAATTAAATTGTCAATTAGCAACAATCAGACAATTAGGCAAACCATAAATATTTCATTAACGATATAGATAGTACAAACAAAACAAATAAACAATAAACAAAACAAGTATACAAAAGGCACTAAACAATTAAAGATTACAAAACTCTATAAAGAATTACAAAAATAAAGAGTACAAAATACAATAAACAATTGAATTGAAATAAACAAACAGCAATAAAACTACCAGTATAAATTAAAGTAACAAAACGTTATACACTATTTATTAAAGTAAGCAAAACTCATTAAGCAATTGAACGTAAATTAAGAAAACTCAATAAACGCAACTCTGCAGTAAAGCAGTAGGCCTACTGACCACAAAATGACTGAATGAGTCATTTATTGGCGGTGGATCATGTGACTGATTTTTAATTGCAATGCGTGTCAAGCACCACTACTATTTTTGTCAAGTTATAAAGTCACCGAAAGTATGTACTAGGTATACAAAATTTGTTAAGAATTTGGTAAGTGCATTGCATGATAAGTGCCCACCCAAATATTTCTTAAAATCTATACTGTACTTGGCAAGTATTTTTTAATTCCTTAACAAATAATGCAAAATGTGGTAATTGTAAAAATTTAGTAAAATTATCATGCCAGTACCTTGCCATGCCATTAGGTAGTACTTTACTAATATGATAAGATTCTCAACCCGGGTAATAATGATTCACAAACCAAAAAAGCATAGTATGTGGTCTAATGAACGGTGATGTATTTTGGGTAATTTTATCAATCCCCAAAGGTGTTGATATATGGTATGTGTGCCAAGAACTCATATCTCGAAAACTAGCTATTAACTTTTTATTTGTCTCCTGAAAGAAGACATAATTTTAGTTAGGGACAACCGGACAAGTACTTTCGACGCGCTAGACATATTGTTTCAGGGGATTATATCTAAGAGAAATAACTGGTCCACTAAATTTAGGGGCTTTGCAACAGCTTGGCGGGTCGTACAGTATCTATTCTATAGTCTGATAGTAGGTCATGCTGTTAAATAATTAAATGAAAGCATTTTTTACAAACTCTCAGAAACACGTACTTTATACTACACTGTACAGTACTGTGTACATGGTCTGCAACCTTTTGTAGTTATGGCGCACAATTTGAAAAAATTTGTTTCTGTTTTGTCTCTGTAAAAGTTGTAGTTGTATGAGTCTGCTGCAGTTATTTTTGTTTTTTTTCTACTGTATATACATATGCAGCTATCTTTAAATTTTTTTCTTCTATTTTTCATTTAAATTACAGTACTAGTGGATTCTGTGGTGCGTTTAACGATAAACCCTTAATTGGGTACGTTTAGTAAGTTACTATGGGCAATTCCACCATTGATGTAACACTTATACGTCAAAAATAAAAAGACATCTAATCAGCATAATTTTGGTATCAAAATGACGAGAGAGAAAGAATTACAATTTTAATAAAAGTGACGGATTTTTAATATTTTTGAGGGTAACAACTGGTTTTTCATTATTCAATATGGGGAAATATTTTTACGTATTTTCAAATTTGTCAAAATTAATCCATGTCATTTTTAACATAATCTTACTACCATTGAAATTGTCTGATTAAGACAGGTAAATACACCAACCGAAAATTCAATATTTATTACTGTAGAAGCTATTGATGATAAAAATTTGAATATTGACATCGTAGCATTGAGTAGTCAAAGTTTCAAAAATTGTAGATTAGGCCTACAGAATTATGTGAGTCCGTAACGAAAAGTACTTTTAATTTTAATAAAAGTTTTAATTTGGAGTACACCCCGCATTCATATTGCACTGACAATTATTTTCCTTTGGGTTAAACAACCAATCAAATCCACCCATTAGGTCTATCTCTATCTATTAGGTATAGCAGCTGAAAGGTTTAAGAACAGCGTTACGGACTCACACATTTTTCGTTACGGACTCACCACGCGGTAGGTTTGGTATGAATCAGTCTGCGTTGTATACATTATTTATTCAATATGTAAACTGAAAGTATTTAACTCCTTAGTCTGACAAGTGCCCATCGACAGTACATTCTAAGTATTCATTCATATATTATCCTACTGTAGGCCTACGACATTCTGCATTGCGCCAGTTAGTCCTGTCTGTTACGGCTAATTAACTCACCTTTCTGGTGGCGAAAGGGCCAAACGGCATATATCACGAGTGATAGAAATTACTGACAAAGCATTGTATAGTAGGGCCTATGATACCCGCGAAGTTCGCCAGGAATTCATGAAACGAGTGAGAAATGGATGGATTGTGATACAAAAATTAAGTTTTATTCGGCCGTTAGGCCAGGGATTACGCACAAAGTCTCAATAATTACTTCCATTGCCCCCTCAGACCAGACCAGACCCCCCAGACCTACAGTATATTCCCCAGAGGAAACTCCAGTTCTCATTTAACTACCATTTATGGATTTTTAATGTATTCGTGCCGAAACGAAAACTACCCTATCCCCCATGATGGGATCGAACCCTCGACCTAAGGAGAATGTGAATTCAAAGCAACCGATTTAACCAACTACTGTAGGGCACGCCAATGTGGAATAACTTACGTATAGTACAGTGATAGGTGATCGTAAATCATAAATACAACGAAAAACTGTTCAAAATTTATTTTCCAGTATAAAAAATTTTCCGTGAACATGGTATTTATGTTGTTAAAACAACAAGAAATTAGTCATTTTAACAAATTGGTCATATGAACTTATAGGTCATGTCATGTTCTTGTCATGTCATGTCATGTCGGTCTGTCCGTCAAAATATAACAGACAGACAGACAACCTAATAGACCATCTAAAATCCTTTAACCGTTAAAACGGACATAAGAAATGGGATCACAGAGCAGGAAAACCTCTGCAATATTTTCAGTTGTGTATTTCATTCAGTACTTTTTGACTGACAGACAGGCCTGCAGGCCAACAGACAGCAAGACAGACAGGCTGACAGATAGACATGCAGGCGGGCAAGCAGAATGACAGACAATCTAGAATACATGAAACATTAAAACTGACATTAGAAATTTGATCACTAAACAGGAAATGTCATATAGCGAAAATTGTAGGCCTACATTGCATGTGTTTTTTAAATTTTGTCTGACTGACCGACTGAGAGACAAACAGACAGCTATAACTCGAGAACTAAAATTTGTCATCCAGAATCCGTAAAAAAAATTTCTCGAATTTTCTCTCGAATTTCTCAAATTTCACCAAACATGGTGGTGCATTCCTGTATTCTTTAATCCTGAGGCAGGCCGGTAGGCCGAAAGCGTTTACGTTGTATTATGTAATTATATTAGCCAAATAGACCTTCTTTTTACTTTAAAATGAATTATTTTAATAAAGCAGCACTCATTAACATAAATGGAAATAATACATTCTGGAATACGGTAATTGAAGTTGAATAAATATATGTAAAAATGACATAAATTATGTTATAAATAAGTTAGCTTATATTTATGGCGGTGTTTAGAGCCATGTTATAATAATATAGCTCGGCCCTACTGGATATTAATAGCTATACCCCGCCTACCGGTAGGTAAAGCAGTAGGCCCTGACTGTCAGGCAAATTTCCAGCTATTGTTTACGTGGTATCCAATGACGGCGTTAAGTAATGTCCCCTTAGTGGAGATTACTTAACGCCGTCATGGTTACCACGTAAACAATAACACCAAATACAATACTAAATGTACAGGCCAATACAATGCTGTAATTTCCTCAAAAGTTGTAAAGTGCTAAATAACAACTCGCTGTTAATACTAACGGCGTTGTGTAATGTTCCCTTAGTGGATATTACTTAACGCCGTCATGGTTACCACGTAAACAATAACACCAAATAAAATACTAAATGTACAGGCCAATACAATGCTGTAATGTCCTCTAAGGTTGTAAAGTGCTAAATAACAACTCGCTGTTAATACTAACGGCGTTGTGTAATGTTCCCTTAGTGGATATTACTTAACGCCGTCATGGTTACCACGTAAACAATAACACCAAATACAATACTAAATATACAGGCCAATACAATGCTGTAATGTCCTCTAAAGTTGTAAAGTGCTAAAATTATGGATAGCCCTACAAATCCGCTCATAAAAAAATGTGATCATGTGACCACCTGGGGCGGGCGACAAGAAGCTCCGTTAGTGCTAACGGCGCCGTTAACTAACGGAAGCCAGCGACTTGAAGCTCCGTTACACTAACGGAGGACTTTCCATTAAGGTATTTTACACCATCCACCAGTAGGCACCTTTAAAGTTCCGTTAAGAAATGTTTTGTATTCTACTCTACATAACTAAATGCATTCTGAAAAACTATATTTATAGCTTTCATAGTATAGAACTTGAATTCATGTTCTGTGTGACATTCAATAATCTCCGCATTATCCATATATCCAAGTCCTATTTGACGGTAGTTCTAATTAAACATTGCGGGGCGTTACAGCTGATGTGGGTGGACTTAGATGTGCAATCACAGTTATAAACACAGTTCAACTTAGTTTTCCGTCATCAGTTAGACCCTTTCAGCAATCGTAGAGATACCTAATTTTACGAACGATTCCTCAATGACCAGGTGGAAGTCGTTGGTCATTGAGAGATTGAGAGATTTCTACCCAATACTCGGGCACTACATATGCTCTATTAGTTGTTTTGATGATGTTACATTCCAGGGGCGGGCGACAAGAAGCTCCGTTAGTGCTAACGGCGCCGTTAACTAAAATTATGAGCGACACGAAGCCTCCGTTAAATTAACGGCGGCTTTAACTAACGGAATCCAACGTCTCGAAGCTCCGTTACACTAACGGAGGACTATCCGTTAAGGTATTTTACACCATCCACCAGAAAGCACCTTTAAGGTTCCGTTAATAAATATTTTGTATTCTACTCTACATAACTAAAAGCATTCTGAAAAACTATATATATAGCTTTCATAGTATAGAACTTGAATTCACGTTCTGTGTGACATTCAATCATCTCCGCATTATCAAAGTCCTATTTGAGTTCTAATTAAACATTGCGGCGCATTACAGCTGATGTGGGTGGACTTAGATGTGCGATCACGGTTATAAACACAGTTCAACTTAGTTTTCCGTCATCAGTTAGACCCTTTCAGAAATCTTAGAGATACATAATTTTACGAACGATTCCTCAATGACCAGGTGGAAGTCGTTGGTCATTGAGTAGAGTAGATTTCTACCCAATACTCGGGCACTCCATATGCTCTATTAGTTGTTTTGATGATGTTACATTCCCGATCTTAACATTAATTGTGTGCGCTATTGCCTAAACATGAAACTGTAGCGGTAGTATGTACTGCTTTGGTATATAATATTTTTTAGATGTGGAAGGGTTTCAATTTGAAACGGCACTCCAACAATAACATTATCGAGTTGCCTAAGCAACCACAACAACATTCACGTGTACGCAATTTTATGATCGTTTGGAAAGTATCACATTTATTACTAACGGAGCCTTAACGGAGAACTCACTAACGGAGGCCTAAATACTCGTTCGTGTCGCCCATTATGAGTTCTCCGTTAAGTGCACTTCCGTTAAACCTCCGTTAACTTTAAAATTAACGGAGCTTCTTGTCGCCCGCCCCAGATGCCAGATCTTAACATTAATTATGTGCGCTATTGCCTAAACATGAAACTCTAGCGGTAGTATGTACTGCATGTGCGGTAGTATAATATTTTTTAGATGTGGAAGGGTTTCAATTTGAAACGGCACTCCAACAATAACATTATCGAGTTGCCTAAGCAACCACAACAACACTCACCTGTACGCAATTTTATAATCATTTGGAAAGTATCACGTTTAGTACTAACGGAGCCTTAACGGAGAACTCACTAACGGAGGCCTAAATACTCGTTCGTGTCGCCCATTATGAGTTCTCCGTTAAGTGCACTTCCGTTAAACCTCCGTTAACTTTAAAATTAACAGAGCTTCGTGACGCCCGCCCCTGAATTAAAAGCAAGACACATGGAATACTAAATACTGTATACATACATGTATACATTATACCATGTCCTAGAATATAGTGTCGTTATTCTGGTACATGCCCCCCCCCCCCCCCCCCCCCACCCAAATTTTTTTACAAATTGTAATGAGATTGCATGAAATTTGAAACAGAGTTAGTTCCATCTCCCTCCTCCTCTGCAGGTGAGGCAGAATTTTTACTTTCGCTTTCGTTCAATAGCTGAATAGCTACAAGCGTTTAAAAAAAGTGTCTCCGTCGATATTGCGCCAGTTACAGCACAGTTAATATTCAACCTTATAGTGATTTGTAGATACTAGTGGAAAAGCTGGCCATGCAAGGATTCCAAATATGTAAAAATATTTGAATTTGGTTGGTAAATGGCTGAGATATGCAGGCCATTTATTCTATTTAATAAATACACAATGTTCTACAATATTTTGATTACGTATGAATTATTGAATATCCACGTACTAGTATTATCATGTAGGCATAGCATTGTTCAGTTGTTGCCAGCTACTTATGAGATAAACAAAATGTTCTAGAACATTGTATACATGCAAAATTCGAATGCCCATATCTCAGCCATTTCCCACCAAATTCATATACTGTATTTTTACATATTTGGAATCCTTGCACGGTCAGTAAAAATTCTGGCTCACCCAGCAAGGAGGAGGGAGGTGAAACTATCTCTGTATCAAATTTCATGCAATCTCATTAAGATTTGCAAAAAAAAATTTTTGGATGTACCAGACCCGTTTTGTGCATGTACCAGAATAACGGCACTATATTCCAGGACATGGTCTGATGGTGAATACATGTTAGTATTCCATGCAAGACAGCAACAATGTATTTGAGAGTTCAGTTCAGGAAACTTGCATAAGTTGCACTACCGCTACGCGCTACGGTACCGGTAGACAAAACTGTCAGACCTGCAGACCGAGTGGTGTGTGAAGACTGAAGAGAAGATAAGCCTACAATAACAACAGCACAATACTGCAATAAGGAGAGGATCAGCTTCACAAAGTCCCAAGTCGACAAGATCAAAGAAGGCTCAAACAAGCCAGTCAAGCTGTCAGTGCTGACTGGCTGATGCAGTGCTGCAGTCCAGTCTACACTCAGATTGTCAGACACTGTAGCTGACTCAAGTTCTGATCTGAAGTATAGTAACCGCGGTACCATCAACCATACCCAGGTACCAAGCTGCCAAGGAATTGAAGTGAAGGCCTACCCGTCTGCCCGTACCGTTTGGTCAGTCTGTCAGCTGGTCGGTCGGTATACCTGTATACTGCTGTACTGGTATAGCCTAATCGACGAATCTGTACCGGCCCTGCTGCCTGCCGGTCCGGTAGTCTACAAATCTTAAAAAGACAGGTACGCAAACCCAGCCAGTCAGTATTCAGGTAGGCCTATTCCTGTCTGCCTGTATTCATTCTACTGTCAAATATCCCCGTCTGCCGTCTGCCCGTTGCCAACGCAAGAGCAGAAAGGCGCTCTATCAGTCTATGACAGTATCTAAATAACACTAACTCTACAGCTCTATCAGTCTATGCCAGTATGCTATCAGCTATTGCAGTTACCAGTTACTGACAGACTGAGTTCTGGAGTTAGGCCTACATGGCTTGCTTGTCTCAGTTTGCAGTTGTCTGTACAGTGTACATACCCAGATACCGATAGCTGGATAGCGATACCATACAGCCAGACGCCAGACCACAGACTGCCAGATACCAGCATGCCATACAGCCATAGACCTGTAGACCATACAGTCCTGCAGTCTTCAGTCCAGCAGTCAGTCTGTCAGGTCAGTTCCTTGTTCCATTCCAAGTCCAACTGCCTTACCTGACTGCTAACTGCCAGACTGCTACTGTCTGATTGTTGTGATGTGACGGTAAGGTAACCTTGTACCGGTAGCAAACTTAACTGCACTTTCAATCACTTTTAACTGTTTAACTCGATTGTTCGTTTGAATTTTGGTTCTATTTTTAAATTTTTGCAATTTGGCAGAATATATTTAGTGGTCTGTCATCATGTAGCCATGGTTAAAGGCAGAAAGGACAAGCACTGGTCAGTTCAGTTTTATGGGCCCCCTACTAGAAATTATTATAGTGCTAGGTCTACCCCTACTTATCCTACTACCCCTACCTACCCATCTTCCTAATATTGTTTTTCTCATATCTTCCAGGACTCAGTTTGAACCGGCATCGATACTGGTTCGAATATGGGTCACAAGAAGACATATTTACGGACACACGGCTGGTAATTGTAAAACTGGCTGTTGCGTCTGGAGTAAAATGTATCTAAATAGATGGCATTCCACGAGGATGCTGTGTATGGTGTATTATAGGTAGAGATAGGCCCTATCACGTTTTTGGCAGCAAATAAACCCAAAGCCATGATTTGAAAATGGAAAATATTGGTAAGTTTTATGTATAAATGAGTACATATCTTGACAAAATATTGACCTGATAGGAAAAGTTTAGTAAATCATTAGTTATATATCTGGTTTTAATACAGTAATAATTATTTCAAAACGAATTGCCAATCAGTAGGGATATATATATATTTTTTTTTTGACTACCGGTATATATATAATTATGATTTAATGTATACATGCAGTGCAGTGCTCTAAAAAGAATATGTACTGAGTCAAGCGAGCTCGGAAGGGAGTTTAAAAGGGGCATTTATTTCGATTGAGTTGTTTCAACTAGGTAGATTTACTTACCCCTCGGTGTCTACAATCTACTTAATGCTTTACAGGGCTAAATATTAGTTCTTTTAATTATTATACTGACTTCATGACGTCAAATTATATTATTAAGCATATTTTTTTATGTAGTAGGAGAAATTGCAGGCCAGATTTTGGTTATTTTGCATCGAATATCAATAGGCGGGGGATCTCTGGTGACTTGCCTTTATATTTCCTACCTCATACCAGAATTTATGATAAATAAGTACTGCAATCCATGTTCATTTGATGTATTTTACTTCGCGCCCCTGCACTGTTGTATATGTGATGTCATAGTTGGAGCTCATACTCATCGTATTGACCATTAACAATAACAACCAGAATTTATGATAAATAAGTACTGCAATCCATGTTCATTTGATGTATTTTACTTCGCGCCCCTGCACTGTTGTATATGTGATGTCATAGTTGGAGCTCATACTCATCGTATTGACCATTAACAATAACAACTTTATTTTTATGTCATTCTGTTTTTGTAACCAGCGGTCACTAAGTTGTTGTATATTATTATAAGCAGTTGAGTGGAGTAGATAGATATACTAAATTAGTACTTATTGTATTTCAGTGCTGGTACGACAACCTAATAAATCAGTGAGACTATGATGTAAAAACTTTCATTTCCTGCAAGGTGCGCGCGCGAGTTAATAAATTTAGTTCCAACTATCCATATGATATGAACTCTTACTTTTTATCTAATTACTGAGTGAAGTGAGAACTTGATATACTCCCCTCACCCCCCAATATAATTTAGTAAGATATGGATTCGGGTGGGGTCTGTCTGGGGTATGTCTACTGTGGTACCAATTTGACGGTATCTGTACGGTTGGGTGCCATCTTCGCCCGCGTACAACCTTCGCCCGCTTCAAATCTTTGCCCGCGAGCAACCTTCGCCCAATAAGATTTGTGTTATTAACCATTTTAGTAACAAATTAGGGAAAGGAGCAGGTTACAGAGTCGGCTTTTTCTAACAAAACACAGGCGAAGCTTTCTCGCAAGCAAAGTTTGCTGCGTACCATGTGTACCGGTATATACAATTAGTGCTGCGAACTGAAACTGAAACTGAACTGGAACTTGAAATTGTTTTTGGCATTTTTTCTGAACTGGAACTGGAACTGAAACTTAAAATGTTTTTAAACTTAAACTGAAACTAGAACTGAAACGTGATATATTGAAATACTAGAACTGGAACTAGAACTGAATTCCTCAAAATTGAAAACTGAAAGTAATAAATTGAAAATAAATGTAAACATATATTACAATATTGCCCCCCCCCCCCACCCCCCCCCCCCCCCCCCGGGAATAAAAAAAACAAAAGATATTTCACTTATATCAAAACCAGTTTTTGTTGATTTGGAAACTACATAAAGTATAAACAACAAGTAAAACTAAGTATATAACTATAAAACTAAATCAAGGATAAGTTGTGAATTTCTGAAAAGTTAAAACTTTAATCAATATGTTCGACAAGGTTTTTGTTTGAGGCAATTAGGGTCCTCTGGCGGAGTGCAGTATTGGATACTGAACGAAGCCGCCCATCTGATTGTATATCAGCGCCAGAAAACAAACGCTCCACACCGATTCCAGCGCCAGAAAATGCCAAATGAGCGAGTGCAAATGTTGCTAATTCAGGCCATTGGTGATTACGTAGTATTGTTATGAAACTTGAATTGAAACTGAAACTATTTTTTTCAGGAACTGGAACCGAAACTGGAACTTAAATAAACAGCCTCATTCAAACTGAAACTAGAACTGATACTGAAACTATTTTTTTTTTTGGAAACTGGAACTGCAACTGGAACTGAAATAAATAGGTTTATTCGAACTGAAACTAGTGAAATATTGTTTCAGTTCGCAGCACTATATAGAATATACTTGGCTATATATATAATATGAATTGGTATTAGCCCAATGGTATTCAGTGTGGAGTGGACGTAGGATTTCTGTGTGAGTTGTTAATGTTATCAGAATGAGCATGAGCTCCTATTCGGTATGTTGTTTATATATTTATATGTCATGGCTTATTTTCAATAAAGAAACAAAAGGTATTTTTTAACTGCTGCCATTTTGTGCAATAGGGCCTGTCCTACAAGTTAAAAATATTTTCTAACTATCTCTAACAATATATTACGTTTGCTGGATTTTATTGTTCTATTTATAGATAGGAAGTCACTTAGTCATGTTATGACTTGTAATGTTTCCTCTTAGGTTGAAGAACTTGAGCTGAGTCTGCCGCTGTTTAAGTACAGTACCCGTGTTGAGTTAAGATGTCGTTCAGAGGAGGTCGAGGTGGAGGTAGGGGTGGGTATGGTGGCTACGGAGGCGGTGGTGGTTACGGAGGGGGTGGTGGAGGTTACGGTGGTGGTGGAGGTGGTGGGTACGGAGGTGGTGGCTACGGCATGAGCGATGGTTACGGAGGAGGACGTAGCAAAGAAAATAATGCAGGAAGTACGTTAAGAAAACCTCGCTGGGATATGTCGAAGTTGCCGAGATTTGAAAAGAATTTCTACCAAGAACATCCGCATGTTACCAATCGATCTCCTCATGAAGTCCAGAGTTTTCTTGATCAAAGTCGCATCACAATTCGAGGGAAGAATGTCATGAAACCGATCATGCACTTCCATGAGGCCTCTCTTCCTGATTACGTGATGACCCAGGTTGTGGCAAAGGGTTTCTCTCAGCCAACTTGTATTCAGAGTGTTGGATGGCCTATAGCCTTATCTGGTCGTGATATGGTAGGAATCGCTCAAACTGGATCAGGAAAGACATTGGCGTTCCTTTTACCCGCTATTCTGCATATTAACGCCCAGCCGTTGTTGGACCGGGGTGATGGCCCCATTTGTCTGGTCATGTGCCCGACTCGCGAATTAGCTCAACAAGTGCACGAAGTGGCTAACGAGTTTGGAGCCACAAGTCAGATTAAGAACTGTTGCGTATACGGTGGTGCGCCGCGTGGACCCCAGGAACGCGCCCTACGCAATGGCGCCGAGATATGCATCGCTACTCCCGGGAGAATGCTCGACTTCCTGGAATCCAACGTGACCAATCTCCGTAGGTGTACCTACCTCGTACTTGATGAAGCTGATAGGATGCTGGACATGGGTTTTGAGCCACAGATCCGTAAGGTTGTGGATCAGATCAGACCGGACCGCCAAACACTCATGTGGAGTGCAACTTGGCCTAAGGAGGTGATGTCGTTAGCCAACACATTCCTTACAGATTACATCCACTGTACCGTTGGCTCAACGAGTCTCTTTGCTAATCCCAACATCTTGCAGATCGTCGACATTTGTCAGGATTATTACAAACCAACGAAGCTTGTCAAGCTTTTAGAGCAAATCATGGCAGAACCTGAGAATAAAACGTTGATCTTTGTGGAGACGAAGAGGAAATGCGACGATATAACCAAACAGTTGCGTAGGGATGGGTGGCCTGCGATGTGTATCCATGGGGACAAACAACAGACGGAACGCGATTGGGTGTTGGGGGAATTCAAGAGCAGTCGTTCTCCGATTCTCCTGGCGACGGATGTGGCCTCTCGGGGTCTGGACATCACCGATATAAGGTTCGTGATTAACTACGATTTCCCGAATCAATGCGAGGATTACATCCACAGGATTGGTCGCACAGCCCGAGCCGATCAGAGCGGCACCGCTTATACTTTCTTTACACCCGAGAATGCTAAGAGTGCTAAAGAGTTGATCGATGTGCTCACCGAGGCGAAACAGAATGTTCCACCCAAGTTACACGAGTTGGTTCAACAGGCGCGAAACTTCACTGGCCGTGTTCGTAGGCGTTATGGTGAGGCTTCTGGTGGCCGAGGAGGTGGTGGAGGTAGAGGCGGCCGAGGATATTAAATATAAATACTTTGTTATCAACTGAATTGTTACTGATGACTTTTGGTTTGTTGGAGAAGCTGATAACTTCATTTTTGTTTTATCAACTGATATTTAATTAATTTCCGGTTATACTCTTTGTGATGGACGGCGTATTGGGGTATAGATACTGTCGTTTTTGTGCTGTGCTGTTTTATAAACATGTTTATGGCTGATTCTCTACAAAATTGTGCAAACTGTAGAATTTCGAAACTATTGTATCCAATAATCCTTTAAGACTAACTATATTAAAATGCTCTGATACAAAATTAACCCTAACAAATCGTTCATTGCATGTCCCACAGCTTTCATATTTCAATGAATGATGCAAAGGGAATAAGCAATTATTGACCTAAGCGCCACTTAACTATCCAAACTACTTTTTACAAACTTTTTTGCTTTATTTAACTCACTCACAATCTTCGTTCGTGAAACAAACCACTCTTATCATCACTCTAATTTACTACTTTACAATCATTCAAGTGTAAATAGCTCCCATAGAACACGAAATATGACAGGGGCACTGATTTAGCCTATGTTGTTGAGAATCAGTCACTATTGTGTGTGATAATAATATCGTATCGCCTACACAATTATATTCGTTTGTTATACAGTATCTCAGCATCACTATTTTTTGTACAATAGTATTGTGCGTTCTTCATTCTTTTTCGTGAAAATTTTGTACATTTATTGCTTTCGCACGCAGCTAGCTACCCACCCACGCAAGATTTTTGTTTTATCATATATTGTATGCGGGGAAATATTGGATATACGTTAAAATAAAGTATATTATCATGTTTTATTACCTTGTTGATGTTATAATATTGAGTGGAAATTATGATCGATACATTATTAGTATTGCACATTAATTACAATTATATTAGCGCAGTACATTGTTGTTCTTTTATTAATGCAGCAATACATAATTTCGGGCAATTCT
The DNA here is from genome assembly GCA_032718475.1 of Nemertoderma westbladi. Taxonomy (NCBI): domain Eukaryota; kingdom Metazoa; phylum Xenacoelomorpha; order Nemertodermatida; family Nemertodermatidae; genus Nemertoderma; species Nemertoderma westbladi. Next base: position 29,189 of record JAUCBJ010006308.1, on the reverse strand, counting down.
TGTCAGGTTGTGTTTCGAGTTTTTAAAGTTCAAGTCTGGTTTTATAGTTTAGTTAGCTCTACCGTAGCCATAGGCTTTCCTTTGTATTGAATTAATTCGTTTTGAATGTGTAGCAATATGTATCATGCGCTTGGTAGTTATTCTTATAGGAATATGGTGTTTTAAATGTATAGCATTTATTACGAGCAAAAAATATTACGTTAACTATTCGACTCACTTTTTACTCCTCAACATTTTCCTTCTAGAACTATGCTTCTCGGACTATAACCCCAACTCATGCTCTATACCATGGTGAGTGGTTGTGGTTGGTTTATAGCACATCTAGTCACCTGACTACCGGTAGGCAGTGTGGTGAGTCATTTAGCTACCACTTAAGGACGCAAGGCAGAATGATATGAAATAAAGTTTTGTTTATAATGTCTTTGTTAGAAAACACCGACACTGCAACCTGCTCCTTTCCCTTAATGTTTTATATTAAATGAACTCAGCCAAGGTAGGAAGGACTTCAAGGGCTCTAATTTGAAAGCTAGCTACAAATTCAACTTTTTTTGTACTGTTTGCGGGTATCTTAGACGTCATTTCCCTATTAAAAGATCTCTTTCGGCATACTCAAGGACTACTGAAGTAGTCCTTGGGCATGGGCTTGGGCATACTGTACAAACAACAACAGTACATTCATTCATTGTGCATGTACAATCCAAATTTTTTGTAATTTCGAAAAATGTCGTTATGATTAATACATTCAATAATTTTTATAACTTTATATATAAATATAAAGCTACAGATATAAATTATTATAATCAAAATGTTGACAAGTTATAGTTACACACTAGCAATTAAAGCAGCAAAAAATTATACTGTACTATTTATTTAACAAATTACAAATCAGCTTATTAGTTAAACCCTGACATGTGTGACTAGCAACAATTATCTCATGCAAAGCAGACTTACCGACAGCAGACAACCGATATATAGAGACAGTGGTGACTTGCAGTATTCGAACCAAAACAATAAACGAAAGTTAAGATCACAGGTTCCAGTTTTATTTTTGTTCATAATTAAGGTTGTCGACAGTGTTTGTCGACTGTCAATTGTCTGTTGTCTGCATATCGTTTACACACCTACATTAAAATCAAATTATCTATATAAGTATTCAAAATATTAGGCACGCGTTTGTTGTGTAGAAAGTGTAAAAGTGTCAACTGTAAAGACTTTACCTCTTCCAGTGACAACCGCACCGTATTGTATCCGACCCACAATGTTAATGTACCCATTCTCATCCATGGTCCCCAAGTCCCCGGTTTTAAACCACCCATTGGATTTCATCAATTCCTTTGTCTTTTCTTCATTCTCCAAGTAACCTTGAAACACACAATGACCTCTGAAACAGATCTCGCCGACGGTGTTTACCGACACAATTTCCCCGTTCTCTCCAGTTATTTTAACCTCCAACCCCTCCATGAGATAACCGTCATTATGCAGCAACATCTCCTTGGAATATCGCCAATCACCAGCGATCACAATCCCGATTTCGCTCATGCCATAAGCCCGTAAAGGCGATTTTAATTCTAATTTATCAGCGACATCGGAATATATTTTTTCAGGAATGGACATGCCACCAACCACACAGCTCTTTAGGGAAGTCAAATCGTAGTTTTGATAAATTTTCATGACATCGACTAACATAAAAGGAACCGCCCCGACAACATTGCACTTGTGCTTCTCTATGCATTTCTAAGGTTTTATTTGCATCGAACAGCCGTGAAGGTACGACAATCTTCCATTCATTGACCACAGAACCAATAATCGCGATAATATAAGCTGAAACATGGAAAAATGGCATAGGGAATGAAATAGAAATAGGATGCCTAGAAGTGCTAGAACCAATCGCATTCCCGCCATTAGCCGCGGATTCAATAATACTATGACCGGTGGGAAGCTGGAACCACTTTGGGGTTCCCGGTCGTTCCAGAAGTAAACATCATCACTAAAATATCGTCTGGCTCGATCACAGTTTGCAGTTGAAGAACTTGATCACGTGATGCCGAGCCACCGATTTTTTTAATCGCTTTGTAGGTATGGCAACCCGGACGAGATATTTCATCCATGAATATAATATGACGAAGACTCGGAATAAATTCTGACTCTAAATTTCCAGGTTTCGAGCTGGACAGTTCGGGTAGGGCCATACATAGCAGGTCGTAGTACTTTATGTGTCGGACGCCGGAGTCTGCCAGCAGAGCACTGACTCCAGCCTTGCTGAGTGTCTGCCGCAATTCCAAGGGAGTGAATGCAGGATTCACGTTAACCGTAACCAGACCCGCCCGTGCGGCGGCGTAGGTCCCCACCATCAACTGGCGGGAGTTCACGCCATAGATTCCTATCCTATCACCGCGTTTTAAACCCAACTCGACGAAACCACTAGCTACCTTCTCGACTTCCTCAAAGATTTCACCGAAGGTTAAGGTTCATCTTCTTCATGGAACACAAAGGCGACCTCGTCGCGGGATTCTATTGCCCGAGATTGGAGGAGACTTCCCAGTGTTTTCCGCAGAAACGGTTTGGAACTCGGGCGATGGAGGTAGCTCAACTTTAATGGAGTTTCCTTGCGGAAAAACGGAGCTTCAGGTTTAGTTGAACTCATTATTGAATACAATAATAATTGTATGTTTTATTTATTTAATTAAATTTTATGGTGCCAAACTTTGACTTGAGTCTAATAATACCGGATATTGAATACAACTAATTTTGTTATTTTCGATTATGATATTTCCAAATTCTTACTTTTGTCACACATAAATATTTAAGAAGAATTAATTGGTGGCACTCAATTAAGGTTGATTTGGAATGAATGCGTAAGGAACTTGATTGGGAGTGCCCAGATCTCTTGTTAAGTTTTGGCAAAACTTACATATTCCGGGGCAGACAGTGGTGCAGAACAGTGGTGCAGACAGTGATGCAGACACCCGTGTAGACAGTGGTGCAGACACTGGGGCAGACAGTGGTGTAGACAGTGGTGCAGACAGTAGTGCAGACACTGCTGCAGACAGTGCTGCCGACACTGGTGCAGACACATGGTGAAAATACTCAAATACCAGAGTACCACAAAACACAATACCACCAGGCACTATTATATTAACTACAAATATGCGAGTAACTCTTGAAAGGTTCTACATGCAGTAGAGAGGAAGTATGTAGTACAAGTCGGGGTGCGTGGGGGTGAATGTGCCCTCTGATTACAAATAATTATAAGGAGTGTGTACGAAAGTAATTAATCGGTATTCCCGTTTTTATATAAACAATAAATGTATATAAATTCTAAGCAGCAATGTCTCAAAGGAATTAGGTTTAAGCGACAGTGTTTGATTGTTTATACATGACCGGTCTTGGGACGTTAGTGCCCGCGAGACATTAGTGCCCGCGGGCACTAATATCTCAGTACCTTTAGTGCCCGCGGTCACTTAGTCGCATTATCGCGGGCACTAATGTCCCAAGGGACGTTAGTGCCCGCGAGACGTTAGTGCCCGCGAGACATTAGTGCCCGCCTAGCTACTTATTTAGTATATGTAATAAATACTAGAAGCCAGGAAGACATTTCCCGCTTCTTTAGTTCCTGCCGATGCAAACGAGTCGTTACTTTCTTCAAACTTCTAAGGTAATTTTCCAGTCTTTAGTTCCCGCATCTCGTTATTTAACATATGAATTTCAACTTGGATCGTTTATGATTAAAAAATATATTAACCTCAGTTAGACATGGTATCAATTATATTATTTGGTTTTTCGGTAAAGTTTTCAAGGAATGAGGATTAAGCAACAGTGTTTGATTGTTTATAGATAGCCTACTTTTGATTGAGTTTATACTTAATTTGTTGAACTTTACTGGAGACAGTGTGTAAAACAAGGTGCAGTACTATACAGTATAATCGTCGGAGGTCGCACTAACTAATATATTATAATGAATTAATGATTTCAAGGAAAATACTCAGTCGACTGTCTGACATTCTGTCGACGATTTAAAAGTAGAGTAGTACTTTTAGTTAATTAAATTAGGGAATTAATTAAATTAGTGTATGTTAATGGACGACTTTGGTTGAATGGGGTATAAGTAAGAAGAAATACGGATTGCCTTATACTAACTTCCAAATACAATGCGGGCACTAATGACTCGCGGGCACTAACGTCTCACTTGCAGACAAGGTCCTCGGACACTAATGACTCGCGGGTACTAACGTCTCACTTGCAGACAAGGTCCTCGGGCATTAATGACTCGCGGGCACTAACGTCTCACTTGCAGACAAGGTCCTCGGGCACTAATGACTCGCGGGCACTAACGTCTCACTTGCAGACAAGGGGTCCTCGGGCACTAATGACTCGCGGGCACTAACGTCTCACTTGCAGACAATGTCCTCGGGCACTAATGACTCGCGGGCACTAACGTCTCACTTGCAGACAAGGTCCTCGGGCACTAATGACTCGCGGGCACTAACGTCTCACTTGCAGACAAGGTCCTCGGGCACTAATGACTCGCGGGCACTAACGTCTCACTTGCAGACAAGGTCCTCGGGCACTATTGACTCGCGGGCACTAACGTCTCACTTGCAGACAAGGTCCTCGGGCACTAATGACACGCGGGCACTAACGTCTCACTTGCAGACAAGGTCCTCGGGCACTAATGACTCGCGGGTACTAACGTCTCACTTGCAGACAAGGTCCTCGGGCATTAATGACTCGCGGGCACTAACGTCTCACTTGCAGACAAGGTCCTCGGGCACTAATGACACGCGGGCACTAACGTCTCACTTGCAGACAAGGTCCTCGGGCACTAATGACTCGCGGGTACTAACGTCTCACTTGCAGACAAGGTCCTCGGGCACTAATGACTCGCGGGCACTAACGTCTCACTTGCAGACAAGGTCCTCGGGCACTAATGACTCGCGGGTACTAACGTCTCACTTGCAGACAAGGTCCTCGGGCATTAATGACTCGCGGGCACTAACGTCTCACTTGCAGACATGGTTCCCGGGCACTAATGACTCGCGGGAACTAACGTCTCACTTGCAGACATGGTTCCCGGGCACTAACGACTCGCGAGCACTAAAGTCCTGAGACATTAGTGCCCGCGGGCACTAACGTCCCCCAATCACCTTTATACAGAGTATTTTTAATTTGTTTACCTTTACTGGAGCCAGTGCTTATTATAATAAAACGAGCTAATTAAGTTATTGTCTCATGCTGGGGATATACATGCACTAACTACAGTAAGGTCTCAGGAATTCTTAGCCCGCGAGTATTCTTAGCCCGTGGGTATTCTTTGCCCGCAAAACAATAACGTTTATTGTTTTGGTTCCCCCAATACTCCTCTGAAACCTGATCCTTTACTAACCTGCTCCTTTACTGTCTGCACTAGTGTCTGCACCAGTGCCTGCACCACTGTCTGCACCAGTGTCTGCACCACTGTCTGCACCACTGTCCGCACCAGTGTCTGCACCACTGTCTGCACCAGGAGTCTGCACCACTATCTGCATCATTGTCTGCACCACTGTCTGCACCACTGTCTGCACCACTATCTGCACCAGTGTCTGCACCACTGTCTGCACCACTGTCCGCACCAGTGTCTGCACCACTGTCTGCACCAGGAGTCTGCACCACTATCTGCATCATTGTCTGCACCACTGTCTGCACCAGTGTAACGTTTACACCCCTTATTTATGTTATTATTTACCATATCAGAAGTCCTCCAGTTACTGTACCATGACTGATTCGGTAGCATACAAGATACAACATCATCTGTGGAGAGTGTTGGGTTGGTGCAGTATGTTTGACTTTATCTTATTACCACACTGCAGTCGGCTTATATCTGATATAATTTATTCCACAAAATATTGGGTCGCTTGATTATTTTTGATTGGATTTCTTTGACATGTTCTTAAAAATGATATTATTATTTTTGTGTCCCCTTTAGTCATTAACAGGGTAAATTAATTTAATAAAATTCAAATATCATTACTAGGCCTACATCGTCATCGGCATAAGAAAAGATTTAATATTTTCTGACAAATAGAGTCGCCCACAATATTAATGATAAAACACAAATTATGTCAATACCTAGCTGTAGTACCGATGCACCGTTCTGCCGTGTACGGTACACACACAGCTACATTAAAATTACATACCGGGATGGTATGATATCACTTTCTGCTCTCCCAACCCACACACACCATGTCGGAGAATTAACAATAAACGAAAGTCAATATCACAGATTACATAACTTTGTTTTAGGTTTGCGAAAAGCCAGAATGCGACCCCCCCCCCCCTTATTTATAGCGGATTGAAACAGCTGATACAAAGATGCGGAAACTAAATATTAAAGTTTCGTGAAACCCAAAAATTGACCAGGCCCCGCCCCGCTCCCAATGTAAATAAATAAATATTTAAAAACTATTTAGGTCACTTATGCAATTTCCAGTAACATAAAACAACATACGTGCATTGAGTAATACATTGCACTGGTGCCAAATATCAGCTACAAGAAATTAAAATCAGTGAAAACTTGAAGTAAAAGAGGCTGGTAGAATATTGAACAGCACCAATTGGTAACTGCCTTTAATACAATCTGTTTAGAAACAAAGTAAAAACAGGATCAAACGAGGATATAAAGACACCCATTTTATCAAAAATAACCGACAAACCTAAATGTTACATTACAATGTTACACCATGTTCCTGTCCAGTCCACAAACACTGATAATATCTAGCAAAGAAAGTAAGTGAGCAACAATAAGCATATAGGTTACTTGCAGTTGTTACGAAAACAGCGGGTTACTTAAATATTGTTTGAATTAGTAAACCTAATAATTTATAAACTATATTCTATAGGTTAAGTGAAGTCCTACAATGTTGCTTAAAAATAGTTACCTAATATTTGAAGAGTGTAAAAGACTCAAATTGGGTTTATACTTAATAAAATGGGTGTCACTCACTCATAACACGTTAGCTGTTACGTATAAGGGTTAGAATAATACGACAACAAATTAATAGACTGCGACCTGACAGACTGACAGTCATACAAGAGTGTTACATTGTAGTAAATATAAATAATCTCAAACTTGAGGGTATATATCTTCTACCTCAGATATAATTAAGACCAGTTTGTATGTAGGTAGACGTGCGGAGCTAACATCATTACGCCGACATCTCGGATCGCAGTTTATAGACAAAGACTGTGATAGTGAGGTAATACTAGTAGCCGTTACTCATACCCCCTCGTCTCCCGCCCCCCCTGCCGCCCCCTCTACCGCCGCCGTAACCGCCCCCTCCACCGTTGGACATTCCCCCTCCCCCGAAACGCCTACGGACACGCCCGGTGAAGTGTCTCGCCTCCTGCGCCAACTCGTGCAACTTGGGTGGAACATTCTGTTTCGCCTCGGTGAGCACATCGATCAAACCCTTCGCACTTTTACCGTTACCTGGAGTGAAGAAAGTATAAGCGGTGCCGCTCTTATCGGCTCGGGCTGTGCGACCAATCCTATGGATGTAATCCTCGCATTCGTTGGGGAAATCGTAGTTAATCACGAACCTTATATCGGTGATGTCCAGACCCCGAGAGGCCACATCCGTCGCCAGGAGAATCGGAGAACGACTGCTCTTGAATTCCCCCAACACCCAATCGCGTTCCGTCTGTTGTTTGTCACCATGGATACACATCGCAGGCCACCCATCTCTACGCAACTGTTTGGTTATATCGTCGCATTTCCTCTTCGTCTCCACAAAGATCAATGTTTTATTCTCAGGTTCTGCCATGATTTGCTCTAAAAGCTTGACAAGCTTCGTTGGTTTGTAATAATCCTGACAAATGTCGACGATCTGCAAGATGTTGGGATTAGCAAAGAGACTCGTTGAGCCAACGGTACAGTGGATGTAATCTGTAAGGAATGTGTTGGCTAACGTCATTACATCCTTAGGCCAAGTTGCACTCCACATGAGTGTTTGGCGGTCCGGTCTGATCTGATCCACAATCTTACGGATCTGTGGCTCAAAACCCATGTCCAGCATCCTATCAGCTTCATCAAGAACGAGGTAGGTACACCTACGGAGATTGGTCACGTTGGATTCCAGGAAGTCGAGCATTCTCCCGGGAGTAGCGATGCATATCTCGGCGCCATTGCGTAGGGCGCGTTCCTGGGGTCCACGCGGCGCACCGCCGTAGACGCAACAGTTCTTAATCTGACTTGTGGCTCCAAACTCGTTAGCCACTTCCGCGACTTGCTGAGCTAATTCGCGAGTCGGGCACATAACCAGACAAATGGGGCCATCACCCCGGTCCAACAACGGCTGGGCGTTAATATGCAGAATAGCGGGTAAAAGGAACGCCAATGTCTTTCCTGATCCAGTTTGAGCGATTCCTACCATATCACGACCAGATAAAGCTATAGGCCATCCAACACTCTGAATACATGTTGGCCGGGTGAAACCCTTAGCCCGGACGTGAGCCATGACGTAATCAGGAAGGGAGGCCTCCTCAAAGTGCATGATTGGTTTCATAACGTTCTGGCCTTTGATAGAAATGGTACTCTCGTTGAGAAAACTCTGGACTTCATGGGGGGAGCGATTGGTAACATGCGGATGTTCTTGGTAGAAATTCTTTTCAAATCTCGGCAGCTTCGACATATCCCAGTGGGGTTTTCTCAAAGAGCTACCGGCACTCATTTCTTTACTGCGACCCCCACCGAATCCATTGGTCATCCCGTATCCCCCGCCACCCCCTCCGTATCCACCACCCCCTCCGTATCCACCACCACCACCTCCTCCATAGCCTCCACCACCTCTCCCTCCGCCTCGACTACCACCTCGACCTCCACGATACGACATTATCAACAACAGTGAGAGAAATTAGCTCGGGTGTAGAAGATAGATAGGATGAACTTAGGTTTGTTGAGCTGCAGACAAACAAATAGTAAAGTGTTACTTTACATTCCACAATAATGGAAAGTAACTAAATTTAATATTATAATAACAACAGATTTTGCTAATTGGAGAGTATATATAATTAATTCACGTTTGACCGGTAAGTAATAAATCTTAAATACTTATAGGTAAAGGAAATGGGGCACAATACCAATTGGTGCAATTATTTTCCGTAATATTGATGACCGTTATAGGCGTTATTGTAGCTAGTTTGGTGTCAGCCTTTCCGATAATATGCGGAAGAAATGGGGCCTTTTTTTCTGTTTAGTTAAGAGGAACTAACAATAACCTATTGTTGTCCGACTTAGTTATAATATAACGGAGTTATAATATAAGGCATCAGTGAATTTTGAACCAGGCTTCCACATTACGCAACTTATATTACCCCCCCCCCCCCCCCCCCCCCTCACGTATTGTTTAGTTACTATTGAGAATTTGAACTTGTAGTTTATCATAGGACAGGCCCTAGGGCACACAATGACAGCAGTGGCATTCCCCCTGGAATGAAAACAAAAGCCATGGCCGAAATTGGCGGCATTGGGAAGATTACTGGGTGAAGTAGACTAGTGGGTTAAGTACAATTTTTAGTTGACACACACAATATCCACTCATAATAATGTACCGGTACCAATCATAAATCATAAAAATCCACACATAAATAAATATCCCTATATACCGGTACCGGTAGGCATGGGTCATTGGGGGTGAGACCGTACGTACATGAAGGTAAAGTAAACTTATCCAATACCGTACCTATCGCAATGAATTAGTACTTAAAAGTAAGAGTAACAAAATATTAAATCAATGAAGGCCTCTTATGTAATAACAAACCAAACCAAAACCTAAATTTAGTAATAAAGTACATTAATGGATCTACACTGGATTTATCGGGATTTGCTATATCTGAATTTATATTATATACCCTGCAGCATAAAATTTGTAGAATTGTAAAGAAATGTACAATTTCTTCCAATAACAAAAACATAAATAATGAATAATAAAGTAAAAGAATAGATAACGGTTTTGCTTTTACAATCACCTATAGTGCTACCTTAGTGGGAAGCTCCGATTTGATTCCGACTTGATCAGACTCCGATTTGGTTAAGTAAAGTGAGAGCTCTAATTAAGATTCCGATACGGACTTCGACTGCAGTAATTTTGGAGGATTTTCATTGGATGATTGATAAGATGATTTGTGACAGATTGATTGATTTACATGATTTATAACTGATTTCTGAATCACCGGTCTGTCCGTCAATAAAAAGCATACTATATTTCTAAAAAATTCCGTATATGGGTTTTCGGGGTCGGTGACTTCATTTCTGATGTTAGTATTCAAATTTAGCGTGTGAGTCTGTCCCGTCAAATATAACCGACAGCCATACAGACAATTTGGAAGTCGTCAAATGTTAAAACTGACACTCAAAATGATTCTGCGACCAGGAAAACTTCTTTCAAAGAAATTAGAATAATAATAGAATAAGTTAGAAATTTCAAAAGTTACATCACTAAAAACGACAAAAATACTTTTTTTTTACATTTTTCACTTTGAAAATTTCTGGTGATAGAAATAATTTTTTGTATTTATTCTGCTACCATGACTGAGACACATGCAAAATTAGTTCCCCCACAAATTTCAAATTTTTTGAACCAATTCCTCAGAAGAGGTCCATAAACTTAATAGTCCAATTTATTTTAATACAAACACGTGCCCTTAATGTATCAAATATATATACATGAATGTCTAAATGTCTATTATAAATAATATAACGGACACTTGTTGCATTTTATTGAATATGATAAACATTTTTATGTGGCAGCGATTCATTCGGATTGAAGTAGATGCTATTACATATACGATACTCGATATACATATATACAATACATATTAGTACATGAGATTTTTGGATGAGTATGGCCGCAATAAAATTACAAATCCTGACAAGGGAAATCCCGATCCCTACTGTTGTAATCCCGATCCCATTGCAACACTGTGATATTAAGTCCCCGAGGTATCAGTTCCTAATACCGCGAACACAATACCTACTACACACACAACACACGTCACATATTATAGCACCTACTACACACACAACACACGTCACATATTATAGCACCTACTACACACACAACACACGTCACATATTATAGCACCCACTACACACACAACACACGTCACATATTATAGCACCTACTACACACACAACACACGTCACATATTATAGCACCTACTACACACACAACACACGTCACATATTATAGCACCTACTACACACACAACACACGTCACATATTATAGCACCTACTACACACACAACACACGTCACATATACCACCTATATACACATACATACACACACCCCCACCTTACATACATACTAGGACACGCAGTCAGGTACTCAGATATTAAACAAACATGGTTATGTTACAAATACTTCCCGGCGTTCAACTTCTAATATATAATTTTAATTAATAAGCAACTCAACGTACCTTTAATATAATATACAACACCAAAGCCACGGCTTTGCGTTTTTTTGCTGCCAAAAACGTGTTAGGGCCTATACCTATGACTCGAATAGCCTCCATCAAGGTGGCCATACTATGTTTGGGACGCAAGTTTCCCCAGTTTCCATGGCAATGCAATGGTGCCTGGGTAATTTACGTCTCCTCGCCTGACCCATATTCGAACCAGATTGGGTGGACCGGTTCAAACTGAGCCCTGCAACATATGACATATATATATTAGAAATGGATAAATAAATACCGGTACGCAACATTTATATATAGATTATAATTATTATATAAAATTATCCTACATATAAACGTAGTACAAGTGTATAGTAAATTTATAATTTTGGAATTAAAGTTTAAATCTCAATCTGAAGTTTAAATTTTATATAAAATTTAAGAAAAATACTACAGGCTTAGATCAAATCCCTAGAAAAATACCGGTATCTGTAATATTATATATTCAAAATATCGAAACCAACACCAAAAGCGTAATCAGCCTTTATTATCACCGCAAAAATCAAAACTTAAAACATCAGAATTGTTAACGATAATTAATTAATTAAGTACCGACTGTAAATCACACTCACCCAAATCGTTATCCAGTAGGTACCGGTACGGTAGTAGAAGTATATATATATAGTTGGACAGAGCGCCAGCTGAAATAGATAAAAAAGTATAAATTAGTGTGATCTTGTAATGTAATACTAGTTTAACGTAGGGTGTGCCTGTGTCATCCCCCTGCCATTAATTAACTTCTATAGTTCCTATGTCGACCGCTAGGGGTATTGAACAGGTACACGAATTGTACTGCTTGCCTCATCTAGATTTGGTGCTGCGCGAAGTCCCACAAAGATGTAATGTAAATATTAATTACATGTCTATGTCTAGAAGGCCTAGTATTATATAACTTTTTGTTGGGGACAGCTTTTGCAAAGTCGGCAATGACATCCAAGTGGGATCGAACTGGTGACCCCCGTGTTGAAAGTCTGACGCTCTAACCATTCAGCTAGCGGCTCAGGTAAAAGATAGGCCTGCTATGTCCGCAATTTACCTCCTCATGGCCTCCCATCTGTCAATACCATTATCTGCTGCCACTGTGCTCAACTCTACAGTACTTGGGTCTATTAGTTGCCTAATTAAATTTATATAGCTTTAATATATAATGTACCGGTAACATTTTAAACCAGCAGCAGAGTTTTTATAAAATATATAAGTTGAGCCGAAAACTATAACTAACAGACTACGGAAATGGTAAATATTTGTGTTTTTGAACCAATTTGTTAAATATTGTACAGTTTGTTGTAGGATGTAGGGCAGGGCCCCTGCTTGGAATACTGACAAAAAGCGCGCAACACCCACACGGGTTCAGACTTCAGATTAAGTGAAAAGCGCACAAGTCATGTCTGTCTGTATGTATGTTTGTGTTATGCCATATGCGCGCCATATTAAAATACAATGGCCATACAATTTTGTAATAATTGTAATGCTTCAATTATTTATACCGGTCCGGTACTGCATTTCATTACTTCAACATTACAATGCAAATGTAATCTTAAGACCGGTTTACACGTGACAACCATTTGAGTAACTTTCTCAGCAACTTGGTGAAAAACTCGGGTTGCCGATGAAGTTGCTCCCTGTAAACATGAAATTGCTGTAAGAAGTTTGCCACGTTCGCATTGCGAACAATCTAAGTTGTGAATGTGAAAAATTAAGTTGCTAATTGCAAGGGAGGGTTGGATCGGATCGGATTTGAAACATAAATCTGTAGATAGTTTCACCTCCCTCCTCCTCCGTGCAGCCCTGGGTGAGCCAGAATTTTTATTTTTGCTTTCAATCTTTAGCTACAAGTGTTTGAAAAAGGTGTTTCCGGCGATATTCCACCAGTTACACTGCAACTATTCTTCATCCTTATAGTGAAATTTAAATTAATTACCGTAATTAATGCCTACAGCTTAACTTGTTTATTTTATATATGCCTTTTTATGTATGCTGATGACCTTGTTATTGTTGGTGACACAATCGCAGACGTACAAATCAGCTTAAATAAATTGGCAGATTATTGTAAAACGAATGGGCTCCAGGTAAATCTCGATAAAACCAAAGCAGTAAAGTTCCGCAAGGGAGGTAGATCAGTAGATTATCACGTAATGATGTTCTAGAATACAACGGCCAATCAATTGAATTCCAGAATACTTTCCAATACCTGGGGGTTATTCTATCTACTAAAAATGGTGCACGTGGCCATTTCGATCATTTATATTCAAAAGAAGTCTCCAATTGTGTAATGATCGCTACCAAGGTGAATATGCGTATAATATCGATCGAATCAGCAAAACGTATATGACAATCTATCATACTGCCATCAACATCCTATGGCTGTAGCATATTCGCACACCACAGTGAAATCACACAACTGGACCATATTCGCCGCGTTCGGGCTTTTTACTGGAAGTTGTGGTGTGGAATTAGCAAGTTCTCATCAACAACAGCGATCCTCAATGCAATTGATAACCCCCTGGATTCTGGAATATACCTGACTGGACTAACCAATCGTCGCTCTGCCGCGCTGCTTATATCGAACGGCTGCCACCACCGAATATGTACAAAAACAAACTGCTGGAGACCCTCAGATGAATGCGTGTGTTGGATGTGCGGTTCCCCTGCAACTGCTAAGGAACACTACTGCGAGTGTACACGTACCGCAGTGCACATCGGAGCTGAGGACAGCTGACAACGAGGACTAATGACAACCGACAAACCATGTATGTAGCCACCCCCCCCCCCCCCCCCCCCTGTCCGTATTTTTACTTTCCAGTATTGTATTTTATTTACTTATTTTGTTGTATTCAGTTTTTATAGAGTCTAATCAAATATGTTCCATATGTTGGATTAAATATACAACCAATTATATATGCCTTTTCGTTAGTGTTTGTTCAGTTGTTAATTTAATTTATTTTATTTGGAGTGAAATACAATACAATACAATAGACAGTTAAATTAAAAATATATGGAGGGAAAACCAACAAGGCATAAAGCACTTACTGATGGCATAATCCGTAATCAAATAAAAGAATACGGCTCAAAATGAATCAAATAAAACACTATGTCGCAGATGATAAATATGCAGGAATGGTTCTATCACATTTGAGGCACAGTGACAAACACCTTTCCCCAGTGGCCATTTTTGGATCGATTCGATTTCACACATACACTCTCTGACCTATGTGTGACTTCAAAGAAAAAAAATTTTAAATTAGGGTGATTTTCCGCTTCGAGCAGCACGAATGAAAATCATGAGTTTATGACTTTTTTTTTCTCGAAAAGTCAATTTTTGCCTGTTTTCAAATGTGCATCATTTCCTCAATTTTCCTTCAATTTGCCGGAAAATTTACAGACAGACATTGGACATGTCTTTGGCCAGGTCGTGTATTTACTGATTTAATGTGGTGTAAATTTGTGCCCTTCGCGCAGCACGTGTAAAAACGGTATTTTCTAGAAAAATACTTAACTTAATTTGACCACTGTCAGGCCTACCGCCCTGCCGCCAGTACCAGACAACCGCATTACCGGTACCTACTGCACTCGCAATAATATTTTAAAAGTAGATGTTTAATTGTACCGGAGGCACTGGGGGAGGAGAGGAAGAATGCCAGTTTAAGTGCCTGGAACGATTTACGATTAGCAGAGATGGCAGATGTCATGTCATCCTGTCATCTGCAGCCGTCTTTCAGTGGTGGATAAGACACCGTATCGTATTTTCGACATCGTATTTTCTAAATAATATAACTTTACAGGGACAGGATACGATACGATACGAAAATACGATACGATACGAAATAATTATTCACGATACGAAATGATACGAATGCAATTTTGAGAAAATACGATACGCTGATACGATACGAAAAATCCAAGATACGATACGAAATACGAAAAATATTTCGTATTTTTTTCGTATCGTATTTTATCTAAAACTTGATAAAAATATATGTATTGTATTTTGTATTGCAGTTAGAAAATCATATAAATTTCTATATAATAGGCAAATATTTATTATTTCAATGTGTCTGGCTATACATCCATAACAACGTTATGAAACATGGCCCAATAGTGTGATTAACGATCCTCCTCCTTTCTTACACATTTTATTGACATAATAAAACTATAAGCTTCATCCTAATTTATACACCAATATTGAGAAAAAAAATGTTAATAAATAAGTGGTGTGATCTCTCGATTGACTGTTAAAAACATAATATTTATAAAATAATAAGAAACGAAAAACCGATACGAAATACGAAAACTATTTATTCGTATTATACGATACGAAGTCAATTTTTATGATACGATACGAAATTCGATACGAATAAATTACTGCGATACGAAATACGAAATTTACGTATCAATTTTCGAATCATATCGTATCCTGTCCCTGTCCCAGGTCCCTGGTTGTGGGTTGTGAATTACTTTACAGTACGGTAATTTGTTGTGGCGTTTTATACTAAGTTTTTTTTTTTCAATTCAATTTAATTTACATTTTTTTACATTTCTCACGTAAGCACAAACCATAGCACAGTTTAGACTAGGCCATAGCTCTACAGAGCTAGTGCGGCCAAATTATAACAGGTGATGAAATGTAAATATTTCGGTATTAATGTAATTTTAGATGTAATTATAACGGTAGATGACAGGAGGAAGATGTAGTGGGGAATATAGGGGGGGGGGGGGGGCAAGGGGTGGATTTACTAATCAGAGACATGAAGGGCGACGGCGAACACGAAATGAGGACGATGGGCTTTCACCGAATCATAGATGCTTACAAATTATAGTTACTAACATCTAGTTATGAAATTATGCGCGAATAATAAGTAAATTATGGGGAAATAATTATTTAAATAATAACAATTTAGATAAGAATAAATTTTTTGGGAAAACTAGTTTTCGGAGTTTTAAATACGATCAAGCAGTGAGAAGAGGTGATTTTTTAGGTACTTTATAAAACTGCTTCGAGATTTTTGTAATTTAATATTTTGGGGAAGGTTATTCCATACTATTGACCCGTCATAGTGTATTGATTTTTGTGCAACTACTAATCTTGTAGATGGAATAAAGTAGTTTCCTCGCGAGCTAGATCGAGTGTAATGTTCGTGTATTTGCGAGGATTTTTGAAATAAAGATTTTAATGCTACTGGTTTGTTGCCATGATGTATTGAAAACATGAATTTTGCTACTTCTTGTTTGTATAGTAGATCTAGAGGAAGGATATGTAGGGACTTATAGATAGGGGCGGCGTGTGCCTGGTAGTGGTTGAATGTTATAGCGCGGATGACCTTATTTATTTTTATTTGGATTGGATTTAAATATTTTTTGCATGTATTTCCCCAGAGAATTATTCCATAGGATATATAAGGATATAGCAGGGAGTAGTAAAGAAGTCTAAGTATATTTAAAGGAAATATGTATCGCAATTTATAAAAAATTCCTATAGTTTTAGATATTTTTGACAGGATATAGTCACAGTGTGGTTTCCAAGATAATTTATTATCGATTAATGTTCCTAAAAATTTAGTAGATGGTTTCATTTTTATAAGTTGGTCACGGATTTTGATTGGATGAGTTGTTGGATGGTTGTCATAAGTACTGGAGATAAAAATATATTCTGTTTTTGTGAGATTTAAGGATAACCTATTGTCTATTAACCATTGGTCAATATTCTTTAATTCATCATTTACTGTTTGTATCAACCTATGTGGATTTCTATCAAAGTGGAGAAGTGTGGTATCGTCTGCAAAAAGAGTGGTGATTAATTTTGTGGAGTTGGGAAGGTCGTTTATATATATTAAAAACAAAGTAGGGGAGATTAGGGACCCTTGTGGAATACCGCAAAGCAAGATTAAAGGATCTGACAGGACGTTATTAATACTAACTACATGCTGCCGATCCTTTAGATAGTCAGCAATTAGTTTTAACGGGAGACCCCTGATACCGTATGATTCTAATTTTTTCAACAAAATATTATGGTTAAGCGTATCGAACGCTTTTTTAAGGTCCAGACTGATGAGACAAGCAGTGTTGTGATTATCGAGACAGTTCCTTATTTTTTCTGTGGTAATTAATATCGCGTCTGTAGTGGACCTTTTTTTACGGAAGCCGTGCTGTGATTCAGAGAGGTGGGAGAATTTGTCCAGATATGATAATAATTGGTTATTTATGAGACGTTCATACAATTTACTGAAAACTGGCAAAATGGATATAGGTCTATAATTGTTTACATCAAAAGGGTCACCATTTTTGTAAACGGGGATAATTTTTGCACACTTTAGGGCATCTGGGAAGAAACCCTGGTCAATGGATAAATTTATAAGCGCGGCTAATCGAGGTGCAATTTGTTTAACAGCTAATTTTACTAATTTTAGTGGGAAATTGTCATTGGTTGAGCAGGAGTTGTCCAATTCTAGAATAAAAAGGGAGATCTCAGCGGTACAAGTACCGATTAGTGAAAATGATTTTGGGTGTTTATTATTTATATATCTTGTTGGGGACCGGTTGGATATCGGTATAGCCTTTTCTAGCGTTGGGCCAATTGAACCAAAATGAGAATTAAATGCGATTAAACGAAAATTAAACTAAGTATTATTCATGTAATTAATAATTAATACATTTTTAATAATAGTTTTTTAGTTAGTTATGTAATTTATAAAATTAATCGATCATTTTTTAGTACGTTTTTTTTAAGTCAAGTTATTATTAAGCAATTATTATATTACTGTATTTAGTGTATTACAGTGCATATTTTTAGGAATTGTGGCATTTTGTACAATAATAAATCAATTTGCAGTTTGTGGCATTTATTAATAATTAATTAGCAGTTTTAGTTAATTAGGTAATTATATGCAATATTACAGTGCAATGTACAGATGTATGCTAATCAAGTATTGTTATTATTACTTCCGGTACTATTACCATGAACATCTGGACATAGCTGAATCAATAAACTTTTGAAAATAGTACAGTAGTATAAGTGGTTCGCCACGGGCATAGGGGAATCATCAAAGTTTGAAAAAAGTACAAGTGGTTCGCCACGCACGGGCATAGGGGAATCAATAAAAAAATTTCTTAACCACTGTGCCTCAAATGTTACCTGCAGGAATTAACAGATTACTGGATTAAATAAATAGGGTAATTATATAGGCATACACATTACTGCATTATGTTTAATAAGCCTATCGGCTAAAATCGGTTTCGGTAGACCCACCTTGGTAAAGTGATCTTTTATTGTTTTGGTTCTAGAAAAGCCCGCCTCTTTAACCAGTAACCTGCTCCTTTCCCTCCAGCCCTCAATTGGTAAAGTGGCCGTTTATTGTATTGGTTAGAAAAGCCCGTAACCTAACCAGTAACCTGCTCCTTTCCCTCATCTATATGGAATACTGACAAAAAGCGCGCCACACGCGATCTGGTTAAACGAAAATCGCGCCAGCCATGACATCTAATGCGCGCCCCCGCCAAGCCAACAATTGACTATGAAATTTTGCAGTAATTGCTTAATTTTAATAATTTATCAATAATATAATTTATAATGCTGTAGCCCTACAGTATTTTAACATTAAAATGCGAGCGTAGCGAGCAAGGAAATTTTCCAATTATGTTAAACATAAATACAGTCTGACAGTAATAGTCAGATAGTGCTGTAGTTGCAGTAGTAGCTAGTAGGTCAACGTCAACGGACTGTTTTTAAATGCAGATGTGATCAAGACACAAGATGCGAGCGTAGCGAGCACGAAAATTCTGCTGAATCATGCAGGCTGTCATGGTTTTATTGGTTTGAAGAATCTGACAATTGAAAAACTTTTGAAACAAGTCATGTTTTTAATGGTCATGCTCAATCTGTCTGTTTCCATTTGTCCACAGCCAGACAGTGCTAAGAGGAGCCCTACACTAACTGACTATAAACGCGAGCGAAGCAAGCGGACATTTTTCAATCTTTTTAAACCTATAGGTCCTAGAATAATTTCAAATAGAGCTGTAGAGTGGGATGTGTTGCTAGTGCACTGCTACGTAACCTCCTACTGTCCTAACCTAACCCTACATCCATATTCAGATATTCGCGCCAGGACCGCCAGGATCCTCAATGCGCGCCACACACCCCTGTCACTACGCGCCAGGATCCTTAATCCGCGCCACACGCTCCTGTCACTACGCGCCAGGATCCTTAATCCGCGCCACACATGTTGAGCAAAATTAATTTAATTAATTTCTATCAGTCTATAACAGTACACTGGTATAGGGCCTATAACTGTCAGACTGTATAATCAGATACCGGTAATGATTTAGGTGACAGGTTGAACTTACCTAAAAACTGTATCAGCAAAATGTGTAGAACAGCGACAGTCAGTCTGCAATCTGTATATATCTGTAGGTTGAAGCTGCAGTAAGCAGACAAGCAACTCCAAACTGCCTTTGGTCGTAGGGTACAGCGGTACACTCGTAGCAAACAGGCAATGAAACAACCACAATCCCGGTACCTGGAAACCTTGAAGTGAACCTTTACCAAACGTTACTGGTATATCAGAATTATAAAACTCCGTTAATTAGCAGTACCGGTACACAGAAGCAAGGGCAGCAGCAGCATACGTCTGTACCTTACGAACCAAATGAGCAATTAGACAGCGTCACTACCGGTACCTCAGTAGCAACTTACATCTATGAGTCATCCCCATAGGAAATTTCCACTACAATATTACAAGCAGCCAACTAAGGCTGGCAGGATGGCGGGATGGCAATACTATATATCATAAACCGATCTCCATTGGCTAAAATTACAACCAATAGAATATACCAACGTTGGACGACAAAGTTACATCATACCGTTTTATATTATCCACATAACAATAATGCTTAGGCCTACATCTCGCAGTGGTAGAAATAATCTGTCAACCACTTATCTTTGCAATTGCAAGGCAAAAAGTACGGTGTGGCTGAATATGGCCACTTTAATATAAAAAAATAGTTTCACTTTAACAGTTTAAAGGTACAGTGAGCCTGGGTCATCGCCTGGTTTCTCATCTTTTTGGTCAGGTCAGGTATTCTAGGTCATTTATCAAGAAAACTTGCCACCTCCGTGCAGCATAAAGGAGGTGCCATCTGTGGCTGCATAGACCCTCTTACTATGGGCAAATCTGGTCTTGTAACTAGAACCCCCTTCGTTCTGGGATAGGGACGCCCTTGGTTCTTGATTAACCCTATCTGGCCCGGGCTATTTTGCAACGTAATTGGCCCGAGGGGGGGGGGGGGGGGGGGGGGGGGGTAATTAGTTTTTTAGATCTTGGGTCAAAAATTAAAATTTTGATGGTATAAGGTTTTTCGAGGTCGCTGATCACGATAAAACTTGTTAAAAATATTTTCTGACAATGCAACCATAATTTTTGGTGCTATTTTGGACCCCAGGATGAAAAATACAAGTAAAAAAATGTCAAACTAGAAAATGTTGTGTTTGGTTTGATAATTCTGAACGCATACGGGTTTTCGAGATCGCTGATCACGATGACACTAGCTATAAATATTCCGGCAATGCAAACCCAATTTTGGTGCCATTCTGGTGCCCCAGAACGAAAAGTGCAAGTAGCACAAAATTATAAACTGTTAAATTTTTCCTTTGGTTTGTTAATTCTGAAGCTATACTGGTTTTCAAGGTCGCTAATCACGATACAACTCGTTAAAATCATATGTGGTAACGCAACTATCATTTTGGGTGCTTGTCTGGTGGGACGAAAAATGCAAGTAGCATAAAATTTCAAACGGCAAAAATCGAATTTTGGTTGGATAATACGATATTTTTGAGTGTCATATTCGTGATCAGCGTCCCAGAAAACCCATAATATCTAACAATCAGGTTGATTTGGTGATGATTTTTGATTATCAAATTGTGTGCTACTTGTATTTTTCGTGCCGCACATTGACACATCCAAAAATGCCCTAATCAACAATGTACGATATATTTCAGTGTCATATTCGTGATCAGCATCCTAAAAAACCTATATGGTGATAAAATTGAGTTGATTTTGTGGTGATTTTTCATTATCATATTTGCACTACTTGTTTTTTTCGTGCCCCAGGGGGCACATTCAAAATTACCAAAAATTTTCTCGAATATTATATTTGAGTTCTATAATCGTGATCAGCATCCAAAAAAAACCGCTATATACTGCAAATAAATTTATTTTAGTGAGCCATAAAAATTTTTGAAAATTTTAGCACGAGAAATACTGGAGATGGGTGCCAGAAAGGGACCATAGCACGAAAACTAATATAGCCATGTAAATCGCGTTTTCGCTGTTGGATAGCCCATTAAATTCTAGGAAAAGTCACGAAATTTCGGTTTTCCCAACAAACCTGACTGAAAAAAACTGACAGATGATTTACAAAAAAATTTCTAAAATGACCCCCCCCCCCCCCCCCCGGGCCAAATAGGGTTAAGGGCCCATATACTTGGCCCAGTGGTATATGGCCTGGCCAGGCAGATGGTGATCTACGAATAGCTGGTCAGGAGTAGAGTGATAGATCATGTCTACTCTGAGTGCACTTCACTGCGACCTGCACCTGGCAGCAGGGGCACAGGGCATGGCCCAGCAGAGTAGGTATGGGTGATGGTGATGGGCCTCATATCTGACTCCACTGCGACACCCACTCTGTGGAATGGCAAACCAGGGTGTGGTATTTGCCCCGAGAGCTGAGCCTGGCTCACCGTCGTAAAGAAACAGGTTACAGAGGCGGGTTGAAAGGAACCAAAACAATAAACGAGAGTTAGGAACATTGTAGAAAACTCAATTTAGCCTGGCTCAAAGCGGATGAATCAGGGTGAGCCAGGTTCACCGCGGGTGAGCTTGTACATCACGGCGGGCGGGGGGCGGTACACCACCTGGTGTCAAAAAATTGAAAAAAAATTTTTTTGCCGAATATTGTGTGAAATTTTATGTAGATTCCGAATCTGAAATCGGTTTTGTCATATCTCGATTGGATCTCGAGTTATACGTCTTTAACTGAGACCATGTCAGCTTACCAATATGGAGAAAACTGTTTATTAGGCACTTGACTGTTGTCCCAGTTTAGCAAAACTATAAGGTAAGCCTAATCGCGCTTGCTTCTTTAGGGTACCGGTAGTTAGGCACATTGTACAAACTGAAAGTATCTAATGTGGCATATACAGGAAAGGCTGTACCGGTACCACGGGTACCGGTACATTTCTGTGTAGGTACTATCAGTTACAGTACATATTGTCCATGTTGTACATGTACATGTTGTTGACATGTTGTCTAGTCTTCTGCCACAGTCTGTATAAAAATACAGAATCCACAGACAATCCTGTACGCCACCATGGACAAGCAACTGTATGATATTAAATATCTACTGTATATTACTTTTAAAAACTTTAACCTCATTTTTCTCAGAATGTCATTTTTTGACCTCAAAAATGTATCTAGTCCGCCAATTTTCAATGAATTGAGTTGAAATTTGGAAAGTATCTCCAGACCGACGCACTCTTTAGAAATTGTGGTCAAATTTTTTTTTTTTAGCTTCGTTCGTTTTTTATTCAATGTTAAATGTCGAAATTTCGTGATTTTTTCGTTCAAAATGAAAAGTTATTTTTGATTGGCTATAAAAAAAGATCAAAACAAAATTTTACAAATTTGACCACAATTTCTGTTTATCATGACTTGGAGAATATGCACACCAAATTTCGAGCGAAAATAATTATAAATAAATATGTAGATAGGTTTTGTAATATAGTCAATATTTATTAATATTAACTATTATTAAATTATTATAAATAGTTAATTCGAAAAATTTTTTTTGCCAAAAGTTGTATCTACAACCCAACTCTAATTGTGTCAATTTTCGAAAATACTTGACAATGTTGAAGCACACGACAATGATTTTTGTAAAAAATGCGCTTAGGTGGTGTACCGCCCCCTTTTAAAGTGAAACGATTTTATTATCTTAAAGTGGCCACATTCAGCCACCGTACAAAAGCCACAAGGCTTGTGTTATCATAATCTCAGTATTATTGGGATACACGTACTGGTGACTACAAAACAAAGACCAAAGACCCATAGAATAAAGACCTGTACAAAACACGTGTTTTTTGTTTTTCGTTTATTGTTTTGGTTCCCCCAACACGCCTCTGTAACCTGCTCCTTTACTAACCTGCTCCTTTTAATGGCAATGGGACCTAACGCTCTTTGGGACCTATCGATACTTACCTCCTTGTTTTGTACAGGTCACAAAGAGCGCTAGGTCTTTGTGACCGTGTGAATGTCTAAATTGCAGTGTATAGTGTAAAGGAATATTCCAGAACTGTATTGTTTATATGCATGTAGGCCTACTACTAAATACTTGGCCCTAAAACATCAAATCTCTTTGTCCATATGATTTTCAATAATAAAATAAATAAATATATAAAAATAGGTTTCAAAAATTGCGATTTACGACTCAAAATTCACACCTTATTATTTTGATAATATATTTGGCAATTGTTGGTGAAATTTAAAATGGTTTTCAGATTCGGAATCTGCTGATGAAAGCGGTTCTATTGATATCTATATCTCATTCCAAAGACGAAAAATAAAGGTGACTGAGGTGGCTAAATATTGCTCATTTTTATGTAACGTCCAAAACGAAACGTCCGACACAATTCCGCACAACTTTGAATTGCAAATGTCGGCTTCAAAAGATCTGCAGTGCAATTGCGAAAACCTTTTCGAAAAATATAATAGTTGAGCTACAATTTGAGCCCAACAATATAATAATAATAACAGACCAGTCTTCGGCATTAATTGCAATCAAAAATAAAATATGTACAATAAAAAGTGTCCTATTTTTGTAACGTCCGACACCTTTTAAAAGTCAACTGTTTAAGAAGAATAACGTTTCCCAATGCAGAATATTTGCGCTATTCTGAATTAATTAATAAATTGTCTCATTTATTCAACGCAATCTGGTGTCAAAAATTCAAGTATTTTCGTAAATTTAAAGAAAAATATTCAAAAATTGAGAATGTACGTTACGTCCGACACCATGGAATTGGCCATATACAGTTTGAAATTGCTTATTGTTCCAATAAAGGTGAACTTTATTCCAACGCATGTTTTGAATATTTAGTTGCAATAAAGTTATATTGCGGCAAAGTTCGCAACAAATGAGAATAAAGAATAAACCATTAACAATAAATAATTTTATTACGAACTTTGTTCCAATTAGTTGCGAACTTTGTTCCAATAAGTTGCGAACTATGTTCCAATTAGTTGCGAACTTTGTTCCAATTAATAATTGCGACTTTCTTCCAATTATTTGCGAATTATGTTCCAATTAGTTGCGAACTTTGTTCCAATTAGTTGCGAACTATGTTCCAATTAATTGCGAACTATGTTCCAATTAATTGCGAACTATGTTCCAATTAATTGCGAACTATGTTCCAATTAGTTGCGAACTTTGTTCCAATAAGTTGCGAATTTGTTCCAATTAGTTGCGAACTTTGTTCCAATAAGTTGCGAACTATGTTCCAATTAGTAGCGAATTTGTTCCAATTAGTTGCGAATTTGTTCCAATTAGTTGCGAACTATGTTCCAATTAGTTGCGACTTTCTTCCAATTATTTGCGAACTTTGGTCCAATTAATTGCGAACTACAATTAGTTGCGACATTGTTTTCAATTAATTGCGAATTTGTTCCAATTAGTTGCGAACTATGTTCCAATTAGTTGCGAATTTGTTCCAATTAGTTGCGAACTTTGTTCCAAAAAGTTGCGAACTATGTTCCAATTAGTTGCGAATTTGTTCCAATTAGTTGCGAACTTTGTTCCAATTAGTTGCGAACTATGTTCCAATTAATTGCGAACTACAATTAGTTGCGAAATTTTTTTCAATTAGTTGCGAATTTGTTCCAATTAGTTGCGAACTTTGTTCCAATAAGTTGCGAATTTGTTCCAATTAGTTGCGAACTTTGTTCCAATAAGTTGCGAACTATGTTCCAATTAATTGCGAACTACAATTAGTTGCGAAATTTTTTTCAATTAGTTGCGAATTTGTTCCAATTAGTTGCGAACTATGTTCCAATTAGTTGCGAATTTGTTCCAATTAGTTGCGAACTTTGTTCCAATAAGTTGCGAACTATGTTCCAATTAATTGCGAACTACAATTAGTTGCGAAATTGTTTTCAATTAGTTGCGAATTTGTTCCAATTAGTTGCGAACTATGTTCCAATTAGTTGCGAACTTTTGTTCCAATAAGTTGCGAACTATGTTCCAATTAGTTGCAAACTTTGGGCCAATTAATTGCGAACTTCGTTCCATTTATTTGCAAACTTTGTTCCAATTTGTTGCGATCTTTGTTTCAATTAGTTGCAATCTTTGTTTCAATTAATTGCGAATTTGTTCCAATTAATAATTGCAAACTTTGTTCCAATCAAAATTCGAATTTTTTTCCATTTTTATTGCGAACCTTTTCCAATTAGTTGCGAAATTGGATCCAATTAGTTGTGAACTTTGTTTCAATTAGGTGCGATGTTTGTACGTTTTTAATAATAATTAGCGAAATAATTTCGTTGAGGTGTTCACATGATAAATTAATATTTCAGTATTAATACTATCGGCATAAGGTAGGTTTTAATATTTCTTACAGATTGGGTCGCCTCCACGCCTAAAAATATATAATTTGAGAAGAATATAATAGAGAGAATGATTGCTACCTAATTTACTTGTCATAAAAGTAAGATTTCTTCTAAGGTTTGCAGAGATATCGCTTGGTTTTAGAGAGGTAACGAAATTGGTAGAACGCGTCTCGTACAACATTCGAGATTTGTTTTCCGGTGCGACGTGCGAAACCATGATGAAACCTTACAGTAGACCCTACATTGCGTGCCGGTAATGTTAGCTGAGAATACTCCCTAATTTTATCCCTAGATTTCTTAATTTACGAAAAGGAGCAGGTTACAGTGCTTTTCTTTTCGAACCAAAACAATAAACGATAACTCAATAACATTGGTTACAGTCTTATTTTAGCAATATACGAAAATGCCACAGCTACCACAATAACACTATGTGGCTCGCCCCAGCAGCGTAGTCATACCACGCATTTGCCTCACTACGTGGCTCGCCCCAGAACACAGATATTATTACTTTCAGTATTCCGTGTCAGTTTGTAAAATACAGTAGCAGTGGCTACTTAATGCATTCTGCTGTGTATCCATGGTGTCATGCACCTGTCTGCATGACACCAGTACAGCAGAATCTCTCTGGTATTATAAGGAGCACCCGCCGGTCAGATATATTTCGGTATTTCCGCTCATCCCGTCCGGTCCCCTCATATCACATATCCATACATGGCGCAGTGATCGAACCTGCCTGCAGTGTGGAGCTCAGCGGTCTAACCAACAACAGAGTGCCTCCGTGGTGTAGTGGTTAGCAAACCTGAACACGGGAAACCTCCCAACCTACCGATAACACAGACTCTCTCCACACACCTGCCTAGTCCTAGCTACCCAGCGGCAGCAGCCTAGTGTATTAGGGACTACGGCACCATCCACCATGGCTACACGCGACGACACTGGTACCGACAAGTCAGGAACCATCAATGGCATCAAATTCCACGACTATGGCAGCAGGGGCCGAACGAATCCTTTGATTCGTTCCGAATCGCACTGGATGAATTCACCGACGATGCCGAAGTCTTCGGGCATTGCCGGAACCGGCAGATTGTGACTCAGATCCTCGTCGGCATCCGATCGTCTGAGACTCGGACTGAGATTTAGATTAGAATATCACACCAAGAGACGCGCGGCGCCAATATAGCTGGCATTTATTTCTTAAGATCTCAGATAAAAAGTTAAATATAGCATCACTAAAAATCAAAATTTCTATACTACAAAACAGATATAAATAAAGAGTTAAAAGTTGGACACAATGATACCATATTTGTAAATGGCGGTTCTATTCCTTGAAACTAATTGCATAAAAATTGTTTTTGTTTTCATCTTATCATATCCTCCAAGAGCATGTAATTTTTTTATAATGTTGATTCTGCGTGAGAAGTCTTCAAATTATAGGCTGTTATTATAAAATCTAGGTGTCTTTGTTCGCAAGATCCCAGTGGTCCCAAGCTTTGGATAGGATGTCATTATTTATATCAGAGTGCTGATTGCAAAATTTGGATTTATGAGTGCGGATTTGGCGTATATAATAGTTGAAGAGGGTAGGACCAATAAGGGAACCTTGTTTCACACCAATCTCTGTTCTGAAACCATCAGCATCAGTGTAGCCATCAAATCGTAGGAAAATCATGGATATATCATAGAAGTACATTAGAAATCTACATACATGTGGATTAATTATAGGCAGTGATTTTTTATGTCCTTTTATTTGACTTTTTTTCTCCTTTTTTTTACGAATTATGCATAATGACTTTTGTTGTCCTTTTAATGACTTTTATTGTCCTTTTAATGACTTTTTATGTATGTATTTCTTCAAACTGTCAGACTGCTGATTTCTGGACTGTCAGACAGTTGATTTCACTATGCCTGTGCCAAAACATTCCATGATTCCATGATTTATAGACTATGAGATAGATTTCCATATGCGCCTGTGGTAAAAAGACTATATTTAATAGTTTGTGGTTGTTGTCGATAATCGATTACCACATGACGTAGCAAAACACTCATTTTATAGCCAAAAATAATTACCAATTGATGGAAAGGAGCAGGTTAAGGCCGAGTTTTCTAACCAAAACAATAAACAGTCACTTTACCAAATCTGGGAAAGGAGCAGGTTACAGAGAAGGGATTTTCTAACCAAAACAATAAACGATCACTTAACTAATTGAGGGAATGGAGCAGGTTACAGAGGCGGGATTTTCTAACCAAAACAATAAACGATCACTTAACTTATTGAGGGAAAGGAGCAGGTTACAGAGGCGGGATTTTCTAACCAAAACAATAAACGATCATTTAACTAATTGAGGGAAAGGGACAGGTTACAGAGGCGGAATTTTCTAACCAAAACAATAAACGATCACTTAACTAATTGAGGGAAAGGAGCAGGTTACAGATGCGGGATTTTCTAACCAAAACAATAAACGATCATTTAACTAATTGAGGGAAAGGGGCAGGTTACAAAAGCGGGCCTTTCTAACCAAAACAATAAATGGTCACTTTACCAATTCAGGGAAAGGAGCAGGTTACAGAGGCGGGATTTTCTAACCAAAACAATAAACGATCATTTAACTAATTGAGGGAAAGGGGCAGGTTACAGAAGCGGGATTTTCTAACCAAAACAATAAACGATCATTTAACTAATTGAGGGAAAGGAGCAGGTTACAGAGACGGGATTTTCTAACCAAAACAATAAACGATAACAGTACCAATTGAGAGAAAGGAGCAGGTTACAGAGGCGGGATTTTCTAACCAAAACAATAAACGATAACATTACCAATTGAGGGAAAGGAGCAGGTTACAGAGGCGGGATTTTCTAACCAAAACAATAAACAGTCACTTTACCAAATCAGGGAAAGGAGCAGGTTATCCGTAACACTACTCAGACAGTAGTCATGATCGATTATTGATTATAAAACTAATACAGTAATAGGCCTAAATTATGTGAAAGGTATATCCACATTTTCCACAATCCTGCAATCCAGTTTGGCCTATCAATTATTTAAAATTTATTAGC
>JAUCBJ010006307.1:0-21106 GCA_032718475.1 Nemertoderma westbladi | reverse complement strand
TACTTTATTATTGCGATGATGAAACCTGTGTGTTTATCTTCTTTCCCCGTCTGAACATTTATGTTGAACCAACATTCCTTTCCCTTGGCTGTCTGAGCAATAATTATCATTATTTTAAATTATCAAAGTACAATATAACAATTAGTAACAACAACTTTATATATAATAACCCTTCATTTTATAATCCACTAAATATGAAATCTGTTTATTAAACATATTCTGCATATCATTAATTGATATGATTTCCCAAGTTTTTTTTTGAAATCATTCAAATATAACTAGTGACGGGCCTCTAGATGGCCCGATAAGCTTATATTTAATAAAAAACAGTCAACTGGTAGCGGTTACAAAACATCTGAGTTCCTGGTTACAAATCTGAGTTTTAGTTACAAATCTGAGTTTCTAGTTACAAATCTGAGAGTCTTGTAACAAATTGGAGTTCCCGGTTACAAATCTGAGCGCCGGGTTTTGGCGTTCCCAGTTACGAATTTGAGTACGAGGTTACACATTTCTATCCCTCGTTACAAAGCAGGATGTTTGGTTACAAATATGAGCACTGGATATCCCTGCTTATGATTTGTTAGAAATGGTTACAAATCTGAGCACCTAGTTACAAATTGAACTGCCCCGTTCCAAACATGTAGTATTTATGTTCACCAGCATATTATGAATTGTATCAGGTAATTTTGACACGGTTTCTTTGTTGAATGATTTCGTTATATAAATTATTTTTTGTTTTCGGTTTTAGGTGTGAAGGCGATGAATTTACCGGGACACGGTTCCCGCCCATCTAGGTCGCGTAGTAACAGTAGACCAACGCGACCTTACATCGGGACCCAGACGATCAATCATTCCTCCGAAATGTTACTCGACTCTCGTGCAAAAATGGAAGCCAAGTTGGCTCAGGTTAGTAAATGGAAGCCAAGTTGGCTCAGGTTAGTAAATGGAAGCCAAGTTGGCTCAGGTTAGTAAATGGAAGCCAAGTTGGCTCAGGTTAGTAAATGGAAGCCAAGTTGGCTCAGGTTAGTAAATGGAAGCCAAGTTGGCTCAGGTTAGTAAATGGAAGCCAAGTTGGCTCAGGTTAGTAAATGGAAGCCAAGTTGGCTCAGGTTAGTAAATGGAAGCCAAGTTGGCTCAGGTTAGTAAATGGAAGCCAAGTTGGCTCAGGTTAGTAAATGGAAGCCAAGTTGGCTCAGGTTAGTAAATGGAAGCCAAGTTGGCTCAGGTTAGTAAATGGAAGCCAAGTTGGCTCAGGTTAGTAAATGGAAGCCAAGTTGGCTCAGGTTAGTAAATGGAAGCCAAGTTGGCTCAGGTTAGTGGAGTAGGTTCCGATTTCGGTACATATTATTGTTTATTTCGAGGTATTGTAGAATAAGTATGTGGGGCGAGCAACGAGGTCTGTTAGCCTCTAACATGCGGTTTAGTACGTGGCTAACCGGCATTGTCTGCCTGTCGGTGGTTCGTCTGGCTCTACGAGTGTAGTAAACGAAAAGTATAATGTTTTAAAATTACAGATAATTTTTTTATATAGGAAAATCACTATAAAGGTGTTAGAGAGTTTTCCAATTTTGACAATACCTACAGTACTAGGACCGTACCAATAACTGTAGGCCCGAGAATGATCACAGACTTGGTGCACGCGAAGGCCACCGCCCCACAACTCGCCGGTACCGCAGGTTGCAATGCAACTTACAATAAATTATTATCCTTCCCATTGTTTTAGGTTCAAGAAAATGTAACCGGGCAACAAATGTACACAATGAATCCGGGAGCTCCCGTGATTGGTCAAGTTGAGCGACGGCCACCAGTGGCGCAAAGAATTGGCTCAGCCAATGGCAGGAAGTCTATAACGACAGCCAGGATGGCCAGGTGGGATATTTATTAGGGCGGCCAGGTGGGATATTTATTAGGGTGGGCAGGTGGGATATTTATTAGGGCGGCCAGGTGGGATATTTATTAGGGTGGCCAGGTGGGATATTTATTATGGTGGCCAGGTGGGATATTTATTAGGGTGGCCAGGTGGGATATTTATTAGGGTGGCCAGGTGGGATATTTATTAGGGTGGCCAGGTGGGATATTTATTAGGGTGGTGGCCAGGTGGGATATTTATTAGGGTGGCGTTGGCCAGGTGGGATATTTATTAGGGCAGCCAGGTGGGATATTTATTAGGGTGGCCAGGCCAGGTGGGATATTTATTAGGGTGGCCAGGTGGGATATTTATTAGGGTGGCCAGGTGGGATATTTATTAGGGTGGCCAGGTGGGATATTTATTAGGGCGGCCAGGTGGGATATTTATTAGGGTGGCCAGGTGGGATATTTATTAGGGTGGCCAGGTGGGATATTTATTAGGGTGGCCAGGCGGGATATTTATTAGGGCGGCCAGGTGGGATATTTATTAGGGTGGCCAGGTGGGATATTTATTAGGGCGGCCAGGTGGGATATTTATTAGGGTGGCCAGGTGGGATATTTATTAGGATGGCCAGGTGGGATATTTATTAGGGTGGCCAGGTGGGATATTTATTAGGGTGGCGTTGGCCAGGTGGGATATTTATTAGGGTGGCCAGGTGGGATATTTATTAGGGTGGCCAGGTGGGATATTTATTAGGATGGCCAGGTGGGATATTTATTAGGGTGGCCAGGTGGGATATTTATTAGGGCGGCCAGGTGGGATATGTATTAGGGCGGCCAGGTGGGATATTTATTAGGTTGGCCAGGTGGGATATTTATTAGGATGGCCAGGTGGGATATTTATTAGGATGGCCAGGTGGGATATTTATTAGGGCGGCCAGGTGGGATATTTATTAGGATGGCCAGGTGGGATATTTATTAGGGTGGCGTTGGCCAGGTGGGATATTTATTAGGTTGGCCAGGTGGGATATTTATTAGGTTGGCCAGGTGGGATATTTATTAGGGTGGCCAGGTGGGATATTTATTAGGGTGGCCAGGTGGGATATTTATTAGGGTGGCCAGGTGGGATATTTATTAGGGCGGCCAGGTGGGATATGTATTAGGGCGGCCAGGTGGGATATTTATTAGGTTGGCCAGGTGGGATATTTATTAGGTTGGCCAGGTGGGATATTTATTAGGGTGGCCAGGTGGGATATTTATTAGGGTGGCCAGGTGGGATATTTATTAGGGTGGCCAGGTGGGATATTTATTAGGGTGGCCAGGCCAGGTGGGATATTTATTAGGGTGGCCAGGTGGGATATTTATTAGGATGGCCAGGTGGGATATTTATTAGGGTGGCCAGGTGGGATATTTATTAGGGTGGCCAGGTGGGATATTTATTAGGGTGGCCAGGCCAGGTGGGATATTTATTAGGGTGGCCAGGTGGGATATTTATTAGGGTGGCCAGGTGGGATATTTATTAGGGTGGCCAGGCCAGGTGGGATATTTATTAGGGTGGCCAGGTGGGATATTTATTAGGGTGGCCAGGTGGGATATTTATTAGGGTGGCCAGGTGGGATATTTATTAGGGTGGCCAGGTGGGATATTTATTAGGGTGGCCAGGTGGGATATTTATTAGGGTGGCCAGGCCAGGTGGGATATTTATTAGGGTGGCCAGGTGGGATATTTATTAGGGTGGCCAGGTGGGATATTTATTAGGGTGGCCAGGCAGGTGGGATATTTATTAGGGTGGCCAGGTGGGATATTTATTAGGATGGCCAGGTGGGATATTTATTAGGGCGGCCAGGTGGGATATTTATTAGGGTGGCCAGGTGGGATATTTATTAGGGTGGCCAGGTGGGATATTTATTAGGGTGGCCAGGTGGGATATTTATTAGGGTGGCCAGGCCAGGTGGGATATTTATTAGGGTGGCCAGGTGGGATATTTATTAGGGTGGCCAGGTGGGATATTTATTAGGGTGGCCAGGTGGGATATTTATTAGGGCGGCCAGGTGGGATATTTATTAGGGTGGCCAGGTGGGATATTTATTAGGGTGGCCAGGTGGGATATTTATTAGGGTGGCCAGGTGGGATATTTATTAGGGTGGCCAGGTGGGATATTTATTAGGGTGGCCAGGTGGGATATTTATTAGGTTGGCCAGGTGGGATATTTATTAGGGTGGCCAGGTGGGATATTTATTAGGGTGGCCAGGTGGGATATTTATTAGGGTGGCCAGGTGGGATATTTATTAGGGCGGCCAGGTGGGATATTTATTAGGGTGGCCAGGTGGGATATTTATTAGGGTGGCCAGGTGGGATATTTATTAGGGTGGCCAGGTGGGATATTTATTAGGGCGGCCAGGTGGGATATTTATTAGGGCGGCCAGGTGGGATATTTATTAGGGTGGCTAGGTGGGATATTTATTAGGGTGGCCAGGTGGGATATTTATTAGGTTGGCCAGGTGGGATATTTATTAGGGTGGCCAGGTGGGATATTTATTAGGGTGGCCAGGTGGGATATTTATTAGGGTGGCCAGGTGGGATATTTATTAGGATGGCCAGGTGGGATATTTATTAGGGTGGCCAGGTGGGATATTTATTAGGGTGGCCAGGTGGGATATTTATTAGGGTGGCCAGTATAATACAATTAGATATAAACTGTACCAAAATTATTGTTTTATCGGATTATCTGGATTTCAAATAGTGGAATTAAATGGAACTGGATTACTAAATTATAGAAACACACACAAATAAAGATCATTTAGACTTGTTTACTAAGGTAATAATGGTTCATTGCTACTAAATACTCATAATGTAATATTTATTTTACAGGACGGCGTTGCTAGACAACAATCGAGACTCGTGGTCCACTTCCGGTGGAGGGAAGTTTAAATCAGTGGTGTCGCCTTACCTAAGTAAACGTTCACAGAGGTTACCCGAACATATATAGTCCCCTATTGACTCTACTATGTTATTATATAACATTGGATTTGGCGTTTCGATAAAGATATCATCCCATGACGACGTAGGTCAGGCTTCTACCATGTCTCAACCATAGGATGGTTATTACCAGTGTAACTTTATACAGATGTTATTCTGTAATTTGGCCGGATCTACAGTTAGAATCGTTTAACAGTCCAGCTATAAACTTTACGAATTCTCGGTACCTGAAGGTCGATGTTCAACCCACCAAGTCATTCCATTCCAGTGGAGATTAAACAACTATATCCCGCACTCAGATCGCTTTCTATCTACTTACACTCCCGTTTTAGCTATCTGGTTCTCTATAATAATATTCCCACATTCCATAACATTTTTGTAGCCGTATTTTTTAGTTTTAGTTGGTGCTAATAATAATAAGTACTTAAAGTTTTTACTAACTATAAAATTAATTGTAAATATTTGTATATTTATTTGAATTTATTTTTAGTTGGTAAATGTTGTGATTGTTTGCACTTCTTGCCGCACTGTATTGAGTATTCTCGGGTTAATTATTTAGAGGTCTCCCGTTATTTTGACACATCGGTATTTGGTTGAATTCCTTTATGATTAACTTATATTGAATATTCCACTATAACTTGCTAACACATCGTATAGATATTATTGCTATTATTTTTTTTATTAATATTACATTTTATTTCTTTCACTTAAATAATTCCAGGATTATTTTAATTTTAATTAATATGAAACACTCTGACGGTAATGTCTTATTATTATTTTTAATTTTCTATTATTTGTGATTTTGAATATTTTTTGTAGGTGTTTATTGACACTCAGTTTACAGATGTACACGTCGTGTGGCTCGCCCCTAATGCCCTCTATAGACTCACAAGTAAATATTATAATCGCGGATTGTTCTGACAATAAATGCGTGACATCCTGATATATTTTTGGACCAGTTTATTAGCTATACAATATCAGTTAGTACGACATTTTGTTACTTAAGAGAACTTATGGCGTTTTGTTAATATTATTTTTAGTACTTTTATTGTAAATATGCCATTTATTGTAAACGTCTTTAGTCTTTTTGTATTTATTTAGCGAATTTATATTCTGACGATTAAATTATAATAAATCGATTTCCTTTTGCTATTCACTGCCGGTTACGGTGATTGAGTTACATACGAAATGATGTCAAACACGAGTCACACATGTGTCACACACGTCTCACACATGTGTCACACATGTGTCACACACGTGTCACCTACCCGTCACATACGTGTCGCACACGTGTCACACACGAGTTACACACGTGTCACACACGTGTCACCTAACCGTCACACACGTGTCGCACACGTGTCACACATGTGTCAACTACCTGTCACATACGTGTCACACACGAGTCACACACGTGTCACACACGAGTCACACACGTGTCACACACGAGTCACACACGTGTCACACACGTGTCACACACGTGTCACCTACCCGTCGCACACGTGTCGCACACGTGTCACACACGAGTCACACACGTCTCACACATGTGTCACACATGTGTCACACACGTGTCACCTACCCGTCACATACGTGTCGCACACGTGTCACACACGAGTCACACACGTGTCACACACGTGTCTCCTAACCGTCACATACGTGTCGCACACGTGTCACACATGTGTCAACTACCTGTCACATACGTGTCACACACGAGTCACACACGTGTCACACACGTGTAACCTACCCGTCACATACTTATCCCACACGTGTCACACATGTGTCAACTACCTGTCACATACGTGTCGCACACGTGTCACACACGAGTCACACACGTGTCACACACGTGTCACCTAACCGTCACATACGTGTCGCACACGTGTCACACACGAGTCACACACGTGTCACACACGAGTCACACACGTGTCACACACGAGTCACACACGTGTCACACACGTGTAACCTACCCGTCACATACTTATCCCACACGTGTCACACATTTGTCAACTACCTGTCACATACGTGTCGCACTCGTGTTACACATGTGTCAAATACCTGTCACATACGTGTCGCACACGTGTTACACATGTGTCAACTACCTGTCACATACGTGTCGCACACGAGTCACACATGTGGTCCCACAAGTTTCACACAAGTGTCACACAGATGTCACCCACATGTCACACACGTGTCACCCACATGTCACACACGTGTCACCCACATGTCACACACATGCCACCCTCATGTCACACACGTCTCACACATGTGTCACACACGTGTCACTTACCCGTCACATACGTGTCGCACACGTGTCACACACGAGTCACACACGTGTCACACACGAGTCACACACGTGTCACACACGAGTCACACACGTGTCACACACGTGTCACCTACCCTTCACATACTTATCCCACACGTGTCACACATGTGTCAACTACCTGTCACATACGTGTCGCACACGTGTCACACACGAGTCACACACGTGTCACCTAACCGTCACATACTTATCGCACACGTGTCACACATTTGTCAACTACCTGTCACATACGTGTCGCACTCGTGTTACACATGTGTCAAATACCTGTCACATACGTGTCGCACACGTGTTACACATGTGTCAACCACCTGTCACACATGTGGTCCCACAAGTGTCACACAGATGTCACCCACATGTCACACACGTGTCACCCACATGTCACACACGTGTCACCCACATGTCACCCACATGTCACACACGTGTTACACAGATGTCACACATATGTCACACACGTGTCACACAGATGTCACACATATGTCACAAACATTTCACACACGTGTCATCACACACAAACTACTGTAATCTCTACTAATTCTCATTAATAGCTACGCGCCTTCCACTCCCACACATCCAATATAGTCTCACTGGTGGAGAGTTCTTCGGCCACTATTACCCGCAGTGCTACTCAACCTAAACATTTACCTTTTATGTTATCTGAGAAGATTCCTTTGCCAGAATTCTAATTTATTATTAATGAGTTATTAAGTATTCATGGGAGATTATTGTGACTCATGTATTTCTTTTATTTTTTCGGGTTATAAATTTAAGTTATTAAACAGCAGGTGAGTGGCTAACTCTAGGTCGCTATTATATTTCATATAGTATACCGTATTTACACAGTGCAGTGCCCTGTCCAATAATGCAGTGCATGTCCAATAATAAAGCGAGTGGATTAGATGAAATCCTAGCGGAGGTATGTAAAACAGGAGTGCTAAACAGACCATTATTGAATGTTTGCAACCGGATGTTAAAAGGGGAAAAGCCACCACCAATTTGGACTAAAGGTCAACTAAAGCCTCTCCCCAAGAAAGGAGACCTCGGCATACCAACAAACTATCGTGGGATCTGTCTGCTTGTGGTAGCTGCCAAAATATACAATAAAATGATTCTATATAGGATTAGGCCTCACATAGAGAAACTACTGCGTAAGAGCCAAAACGGATTTCGACCAAGTAGATCAACAATAGCTCAGATACTTGCACTACGGAGACTGATTGAAGGAATTAAGTCAAAGAATCTCCCTGCAGTCATGACTTTTGTGGACTTCAAAAAGGCATTCGACTCAATCCATAGAGGCAAAATGCTTGAAATCCTAAGAGCTTATGGAATACCAGAAGTAATTGTTGCTGGCATTGGATTGTTATATTCTGACACAAGCGCAGGTACTCTTACCAGATGGTGAAACTGAGTTTTTCTCAATCCTGGCTGGCGTACTGCAAGGTGACACATTAGCACCATTACTATTTGTAATTGTGCTGGATTACGCAATGAGGAAGGCCACAAAGGGTGAAGATCTGGGATTCACACTTCAAGAACGCAGAAGTAGTAGATATCCGGCAACTACAGTCACAGACACCGACTTTGCGGATGACATCGCCCTGCTCTCTAATACGCTAGCAGATGCACAGCTTCTACTACTAAATAAAGTGGAGAGGGCTGCTAAGGAGGTTGGATTGCATATAAATTCTACAAAGACCGAATTCATGACCTTTAATGTTGATGGAAACTTGACAACCATTGATAATAATCAACTAAGGAAGGTCGACGACTTCCAGTACCTTGGATCAAGTTAGGAAAGCAAAGGCTTGGGTAGCTCTATCAAAAATGGATACTATCTGGAAATCAGATCTCTCCAGGCACCCGAAGACTAAGTTCTTTCGAGCCACAGTGGAAAGTGTATTTTTATACGGGGGTGAGACCTGGACACTGACTAAATCACTTGGACCACGAATTGATGGAAGACTACTAAGGGCAGCCCTAAACATCAGCTGGAGACAACACATGACAAACGCCGAGCTTTATGGTACAATACCGCCTGTATCAACCACCCTCCGTGAACGCAGATTAAGATTCAGTGGACACTGCTATGGGGCGCCGTGGGCTTCAAAAATATGAAAATGTCGGCGACTGGTTCAGATTCTCGGCGACTGGTTTAGATTCTCGGCGACTGGTTTAGATTTCGGCCAAGATTTCGGCTTTTTAAGGGATACTGAACTTGGGAGAAACGAAATTGCGAAAACTATGGAGAATCGGGAAGCCTGGAAGGGTCTCATTTCCACTGTCTGAGTTCGCTCGACCTAGTAGTAGTAGAGTGGCTACTCTAGGTCGCTATTTTATTTCATATGGTATACCGTATTTACACAGTGCAGTGCCCCCACACCCATGCTGTAACATGTTCCTTTTAGTTTATTGCTTTGGTTAGAAACACATCCACCGTCGCCAACCACACTTGACTAGGCCTACCGATTATTGTTTCGGTTAGAATAGCATTAGAATAACACTTATCGGTCGTTGCTGTCAGCTGGTCACATAGCACCCGGCGTTGTTGAATCATGTTACAGATATTACGACGATAAGAGGAGGAGGAGGGAAATTCAAATTGTTCGCCCGGTTTGTGCTCATTCAGTGTTTTACAATATTTAGGCCTATCTGCCTTACTACCTATTTCATTATTACAGTAAGTACCGGTACGCGGTACCGGTACGACTGCTGGACAAGACCTACTAGAAGTAGAAGTAGCAGTTTTTTTGTAGGCCTTGCTGCTGGACCGTATTAATTGTCTTGTTCAGTTGTTGGCAAATAAAGTTTGGAAAATGGTAGATCTGGAGGCCTAGGTTCATTTCCATGCTGCAGCTGCGCCAGAACAGAGAGCAGTGGGATCTGGGATCTAAATCCTGAAATCTAAACACTAAAGCCAGACTGAAGCAATTTACGGATGATTGATGGATTTAGTTAGACCTACATTGCTACATTCCCTACTCTAGCACACTAGCATACATGCAGTGCATACAGTCTGACAGTCTGACAGTGCTGACTGGCTGACTAATCTGTTTTTAGGTATTACCGGTCAGCCGGTAGCAGTGAAGTAGGGGCAGGGCAGACTGGCAGATAGCGATAGCTTATACTATACAAGTTATATATGATATATGATATATATGATGTCGAATATCATTCAAGTCTGCTCATTAGCTCAGCGAGCCTTTGAGCCGGACGTGGAGTGGCGTCGGGAAGTAAGCGCAAACCCTCATCGGATAAAGATAACGGGCATTCCTAAACGCAAACCTGAGGCGGGTGCCTCCAAGGTCACCTACACCGGAGATACCCTGCGTCGCCCTGCAGAACCACCCTGGAAGTACGCGTTAGTGGAGGTAGACAAGGAGAGTAGGTTAGTGACGGACGTGATTCCATTTGAACGGATTCGCGTGCGACCGGTAGTGGAGGGGATAGACGATGTGGAGGGTGGAACTCGTCACAAACAACCCGGATCCTCCAGGGACTTCAGTAATCTATCGGCGAGACAACAACGCGAAGAAACGATTCTCGCTTTCGGGAGTTCCCGAGCGAAGAGATCCATCGAGAATAATGTGGGACTTCCGTTGGAGAACGAATCGCTAAGATCCGCGGTTGCGAAACTGAAGGCGGAAGTTACGTTGGATCGGTCGTCGTCGACTGAGTCGGCATCGGCGATCCCTCCGCCGAACCGGAACGCGGTCACTCCCGCCGATATCTACGACCTCGCTCGGGACGTTCTACCGCCTCCCCCGGACTCCCAGGAGCTCCAGGGTTGGGTCGACGGGTTCCTAGACTCGCTCGCGCTTCCCGACACCCCCCACCCACGATGGGTTACCCATCGCGCAACCAATCTACCTCCGAAACAACGCCAACTAAAGGGATTCTATCTTCTCTACTTATCCTCGCTCATTAGTTTGTACAACATGAAGGCCAACGAGGTACAGTTCTCTTTATCTACAATAATCACACAATAATATGTTATCGATAATTATTGGGCCCCCTTTCAGAAATACTTTCGGTTGTTCTTTTTTCACACACCAACTGCAACTCTATTTAAGTTATCTCTTGTTCCTTTACCAAAATTCTTTAAAACCGAAACCTGTTCGTTCAGTCGTTATCTCCGATTCCAAAAACAAGTTTTGTATTATGAATTTACATGAACGAACATTAGATACACCATCGCAACAATATTTTTGTGATCGTATTGAAGGAGCCTCGCCTCTCTCAAATAAAATAAAACATGATTAATATTATGATAATATTATTACGCTACAATAAATAAATAGGGTCTGTGAATATAAATATTTGAGATTCATCTAACAATCTATTAAATATACACGAAATGGAACATTGTATAAATTTCTGGAGTTTAATTTTGATTAAAAGTTTAAGATTGAAATCCAATTGTTCTAAACAAATTAGGCAATAAATATATAATTAGTAAATATGTTTATGATAAATATATCTGTTCGTTTCGTAGAGAGGCGTTACAAACGACGATATGGACGATGCGACGTTATTATTTTCTTTTTATTGTCAGTTTTTATTGATTATATAACATTTACTACGGTAGATAATTAATTATCGCATGCTTTAGCATAGCTAAATATTTTCCGAACGTTTCAACTTATCTATAAATATAAATGTCGGCCAGTGTAACCTTTTGAATGGAGTAGCTGGATCCGTCAGTCTTTATCCATGCTGTATCTTTTACTTGGAAATATCAATTTAAATTGATGAAACACATGAAAAGAAGTTACATTATACTTTGGCTCATTAGTAGGTCTATTAACAAACGCGTCCCTGCTGATTGCAGTCAATGGATCCCAAGGGTTCAGGGGTATTTATTATTATTGGTGTGGAACTGTTTCTACTCCAAACCGCAGGCCAAGCCTCGATAAAAGTTTCAGGTTGTATTTATTAGTTGTTAGAGCGTCGGTCTTACAACCTGGAGGTCGTGAGTTCAATCCTAGAAAAGGAACTCAGTTTTTGTTAAGCTGTTAACTCTAAGGAACTAGGGGGAATTAATTAATGGGAATCTCTCTGGTATATGTATGGGTTTGTAAATAAAATGATTGGAAGGCGAGAGTATTCGACCTTGGGAGTTAGTGTGCGCCAGCCTTGCCTTACAGGTAACTGCCAAGAGAGAGGAGCCTTCGGGTTGTTCTCGTGTTTCACGTTAACAGATTAGACCCCCGACTACTGAAACCAATATAATATCCCATGTGAAGAACTTTTACTTTTCTCTTTACTTTAATTTCTCTTTATAAAGTGTTTATTTGTGCTCATTTCTATCTTATATATAATCAGTACAGATACTAATTCGTTTATTGTTTTGGTTAGATTCAGCCCTCCTGCAACTTTGGTTTTTAGTGAAAACATTGCATTCTTCACTGGGGGGGGGGGGGGGGGGGGGGGGTAAACTGAAAGTGAAATATACCAGCAGAAAACCTGGGATACTTAACATGGGCCAACATCCGCATCTTATTAACATTCACTGTTGTACATTTCTCACATGTCCAACATCGTCTTACTGAAATCAAATACAACCAAGTGAATTACAACCTTTATATCAAGCCTTTTCTTTCAAACAGGGGGTTTTCACTATGATGTGCTTTGTGGAGTTAATATTTAGAGTAAATATAGTGTGACAGTCTAAGGTGGGCATTCTAGAATAATATCTATTGCTCGTTTGTATAACTTAGCCTTTTTAAAAATGTTTCTTTGTACTTTTTTTATTTAGATAAAGAAACGGGACCGTTATCCTGACTGGATACCCGAGTTTGTGGCTGAACATCTCAATGTCAGCTTCCTTGTGGCTAGCAGGGACACAAGGGGCACCCAGATCTTATCTCTTCCCTATCGGATGAGGGATAAATGCCTCGCTCACTCTCTCCTACTCGCGCTCTACGTGGATAACTTCGTTGTCGATATCGGAGACCTAACCGCCCAACTGGGGAGTCGTGTGGGGCTGGGCAAGGTGCAGACTATAGCCCGGGCGTTGGGGTGCACATTCTCTAAGAATAAAGAGGGGAGGAAGTTAGCGAAACTCGAGAAAGCGCCAGAACCGGTGGCTGGGGGTAGCGGCAGTAGGGGTGGGCGGAGTTAATAGAGTTAGTGTTAGAGTTAGGGGGGTTGCCCCCCCTACTACATATTAATTAAACTAATTAGGCCATCTTCCGCGTTGAAGGAGTACTCCACATCATTGGTGATGGTCACAGTAGAAAGAAGGGACAACGAAAAAAATACAATTTGAGATAAATGTACTTCAGTAGAAAAGTTTATTGGCGTACTTAAACGGCTTTCTAAATAAATAAAACCCCTTTCATTATTTAGGGGCATGTAGATGCATTTTTATTATAAATAGCCATTTGCATTCACCCAGGCCGTGTTGAATGCCTCTAGTCCCCGGTAGGATTACCACCCGGTCACACTTGGTCCCTTTCTACTATGACTGACTCACCCTCAGCTAACTGTCAACCCCAGCCATTATTTTTCATAGTTTCCTTGATAAGATCTCTAAAAATACTATAAATTACGGGAATGACAGTGAAACACCTCTAGACTGTGATGATTGTATAGAATCTATGTCCATCTACGTAGAAACAATATATGTACCACAAATGAGTTCATTTGATATTATAGGAGTTGGTAGAAATTCAACTCGTTGAGATGAATCCGATTTAGAGATTCGAGGGGTCGATTTTGTTGAACAAACAAACAAAAATTAAATATGGCTAATAACTGAATGTTTAATTATGATTTATAGGTTGTTTTTATTTCAATCTCTTTAAAGTAAAATTTATACTTTTAAATTTGTTATTTTCAAGTTTTAGTTGTAGAAATATTTCTAAACAAGTTTAAAAAATTTAGAGATCACTTTTTTTATTTATAAATTTCACTAACATATTTAGAAACAAAACCCTGGCTTAGAGATATCTCTTTTAGTTCTCGAGTGATCGTGGAATATCTGTCTGGCAATCTGTAGACAGACAAACCGACACACGGACAGACTGCACTCCATCAAATATTAAAACTGACATCGGAAATGAAATCAGCGACCCCGAAAATCCCCATAAATATAATTTCAGCTTGGTGGTTAACCAACCAGTCCCCATACAGGTAGTAGAATTATTTGAAGGTAATTATCTCTGAATGACATTTTTTCACACGAAAAATACTACTCCGCCGCCATGTTTAACCTTTTTTATGATTTGTGATTTTTATGAAAGGAAATTTAATAAGCCTCGACCACTTTTTTGATTTCAGAATATTTCCCCATTTATTTTAAGAAAAAACATAAAAACGTGGATTTTTTAAAAAGTTTGATTTTTTTTTCACAAAATTGCCAATTAATTATCAGAAATAGAAAATGAAAATAATAAAAAAAAGAGCAAAACACAAAACACATTGCCGGCGGACCCAGCAAAATAGCGCCCCCAGATCTCGCGGTCAGCCATACACAGTGCCTTTATTATATAGGAAGGGATCTTGGGGTCTTAGCCTCGAATGATAAGTTTATTTTACCGAAAATAACTTATCTTTTATTGGCGCAATTGTAGGACTAATCCCATCACATGCGTACTTTTTAACCGGGTTGTGTACAAATTTAGGAATCGCGTAA
This sequence comes from Nemertoderma westbladi, assembly GCA_032718475.1. Taxonomy (NCBI): domain Eukaryota; kingdom Metazoa; phylum Xenacoelomorpha; order Nemertodermatida; family Nemertodermatidae; genus Nemertoderma; species Nemertoderma westbladi. Next base: position 6,329 of record JAUCBJ010006307.1, on the reverse strand, counting down.
TTTTTTCTTAAAATTAATATCTCATATCTCTCCAAACCACGTACGCGTTTCGACCTTACTGGGTCTCATCAGCGTGGTGTCGGATTCGAACGTGGGACCCCGAGCTGGAAGCCGAGACTACAACCACTAGGCCACAGGTTCTTGAGATATGGAGTATTAATTTCAAAGCCAGCTGCCATTTTATTAGCCCCTGATTTTTTATTATTGATAGTAACAATGTGTTGGCAAGCTGTATTTTTCGAGGTGTTTGTTATTATACATTTATTATAGGAAGGGATCTTGGGAAGGGACCTTCCTATAATAAATGTATAATGACAAACACCTCGAAAAATACAGCTTGCCAAAACATTGTTACTATCAATACACAGTGCCGACAGACCCCAGCAACATAGCGCCCCCAGATCTTGCTCTTGCAGACAGCCATATACTTTCCCAGTTCACCCCGCTATTCTCAATTCCGGGGTCCATGAGCAGGCCTTTGGGGGAAGTCATTGGCTGTCCACCACGTCTATTCTCACCAGCAGGCTGCTATATCAGAAGGTTGTGTACTGGTTGATCCTGCCAGCAGCGGAAACAGTACCAAGCAAGCCTCGAGCGGCGTCTCCGCAAGGTGATGCTGGGTTTTGCTAATAAGATGTTGCCATAGTTGTATATCACATCATTTTTTATCTGTTCATCATAGACAATGTTGTGCATCCTATGCAGCATCCTGGTATCCATGGTATCCTGGTACCATCCAGAATCTGGTGTCTTCAGCTGTTAGAGCCCAGCACCTCAATGTTAAATTATCAATTAATGGAAAGGAGAAGGTTACAGTTTTATTGCTGGGATATTTGCGTAGATTTTCCCCTGGACAGGGATGAAGTTTGATTTCATCCAGCCATTTCTCCCCCTTCCCCCTCATCTGACACAATAAGAAGTTTGATTTCATCCAGCCATTTCTCACCCCTTCCCCCTCATCTGACACAATAAGAAGTTTGATTTCATCCAGCCATTTCTCCCCCTTCCCCCTCATCTGACACAATAAGAAGTTTGATTTCATCCAGCCATTTCTCCCCCTTCCCCCTCATCTGACACAATAAGAAGTTTGATTTCATCCAGCCATTTCTCCCCCTTCCCCCTCATCTGACACAATAAGAAGTTTGATTTCATCCAGCCATTTCTCCCCCTTCCCCCTCATCTGACACAATAAGAAGTTTGATTTCATCCAGCCATTTCTCCCCCTTCCCCCTCATCTGACACAATAAGAGGTTTGATTTCATCCAGCCATTTCTCCCCCTTCCCCCTCATCTGACACAATAAGAAGTTTGATTTCATCCAGCCATTTCTCCCCCTTCCCCCTCATCTGACACAATAAGAAGTTTGATTTCATCCAGCCATTTCCCTTCCCCCTTCCCCCTCATCTGACACAATAAGAAGTTTGATTTCATCCAGCCATTTCTCCCCCTTCCCCCTCATCTGACACAATAAGAAGTTTGATTTCATCCAGCCATTTCTCCCCCTTCCCCCTCATCTGACACAATAAGAAGTTTGATTTCATCCAGCCATTTCTCCCCTCCCCCCTCATCTGACACAATAAGAAGTTTGATTTCATCCAGCCATTTCTCCCCCTTCCCCCTCATCTGACACAATAAGAAGTTTGATTTCATCCAGCCATTTCTCCCCCTTCCCCCTCATCTGACACAATAAGAAGTTTGATTTCATCCAGCCATTTCTCCCCTCCCCCCTCATCTGACACAATAAGAAGTTTGATTTCATCCAGCCATTTCTCCCCCTTCCCCCTCATCTGACACAATAAGAAGTTTGATTTCATCCAGCCATTTCTCCCCCTTCCCCCTCATCTGACACAATAAGAAGTTTGATTTCATCCAGCCATTTCTCCCCCTTCCCCCTCATCTGACACAATAAGAAGTTTGATTTCATCCAGCCATTTCTCCCCCTTCCCCCTCATCTGACACAATAAGAAGTTTGATTTCATCCAGCCATTTCTCCCCCTTCCCCCTCATCTGACACAATAAGAAGTTTGATTTCATCCAGCCATTTCTCCCCCCTTCCCCCTCATCTTACACAATAAGAAGTTTGATTTCATCCAGCCATTTCTCCCCCTTCCCCCACATCTGACACAATAAGAAGTTTGATTTCATCCAGCCTTTTCTCCCCCTTCCCCCTCATCTCACACAATAAGAAGTTTGATTTCATCCAGCCATTTCTCCCCCCTTTCCCCTCATCTGACACAATAAGAAGTTTGATTTCATCCAGCCATTTCTCCCCCTTCCCCCTCATCTGACACAATAAGAAGTTTGATTTCATCCAGCCATTTCTCCCCCTTCCCCCTCATCTGACACAATAAGAAGTTTGATTTCATCCAGCCATTTCTCCCCCTTCCCCCTCATCTGACACAATAAGAAGTTTGATTTCATCCAGCCATTTCTCCCCCCTTCCCCCTCATCTGACACAATAAGAAGTTTGATTTCATCCAGCCATTTCTCCCCCTTCCCCCTCATCTGACACAATAAGAAGTTTGATTTCATCCAGCCATTTCTCCCCCTTCCCCCTCATCTGACACAATAAGAAGTTTGATTTCATCCAGCCATTTCTCCCCCTTCCCCCTCATCTGACACAATAAGAAGTTTGATTTCATCCAGCCATTTCTCCCCCTTCCCCCTCATCTGACACAATAAGAAGTTTGATTTCATCCAGCCATTTCTCCCCCTTCCCCCTCATCTGACACAATAAGAAGTTTGATTTCATCCAGCCATTTCTCCCCCCTTCCCCCTCATCTGACACAATAAGAAGTTTGATTTCATCCAGCCATTTCTCCCCCTTCCCCCACATCTGACACAATAAGAAGTTTGATTTCATCCAGCCTTTTCTCCCCCTTCCCCCTCATCTGACACAATAAGAAGTTTGATTTCATCCAGCCATTTCTCCCCCTTCCCCCTAATCTGACACAATAAGAAGTTTGATTTCATCCAGCCATTTCTCCCCCTTCTCCCTCATCTGACACAATAAGAAGTTTGATTTCATCCAGCCATTTCTCCCCCTTCCCCCTCATCTGACACAATAAGAAGTTTGATTTCATCCAGCCATTTCTCCCCCTTCCCCCTCATCTGACACAATAAGAAGTTTGATTTCATCCAGCCTTTTCTTCCCCTTCCCCCTCATCTGACACAATAAGAAGTTTGATTTCATCCAGCCATTTCTCACCCCTTCCCCCTCATCTGACACAATAAGAAGTTTGATTTCATCCAGCCATTTCTCCCCCTTCCCCCTCATCTGACACAATAAGAAGTTTGATTTCATCCAGCCATTTCTCCCCCTTCCCCCTCATCTGACACAATAAGAAGTTTGATTTCATCCAGCCATTTCTCCCCCTTCCCCCTCATCTGACACAATAAGAAGTTTGATTTCATCCAGCCATTTCTCCCCCTTCCCCCTCATCTGACACAATAAGAAGTTTGATTTCATCCAGCCATTTCTCACCCCTTCCCCCTCATCTGACACAATAAGAAGTTTGATTTCATCCAGCCTTTTCTCCCCCTTCCCCCTCATCTGACACAATAAGAAGTTTGATTTCATCCAGCCATTTCTCACCCCTTCCCCCTCATCTGACACAATAAGAAGTTTGATTTCATCCAGCCATTTCTCCCCCTTCCCCCACATCTGACACAATAAGAAGTTTGATTTCATCCAGCCTTTTCTCCCCCTTCCCCCTCATCTGACACAATAAGAAGTTTGATTTCATCCAGCCTTTTCTCCCCCTTCCCCCTCATCTGACACAATAAGAAGTTTGATTTCATCCAGCCATTTCTCCCCCTTCCCCCTCATCTGACACAATAAGAAGTTTGATTTCATCCAGCCATTTCTCCCCCTTCCCCCTCATCTGACACAATAAGAAGTTTGATTTCATCCAGCCATTTCTCCCCCCTCCCCCCTCATCTGACACAATAAGAAGTTTGATTTCATCCAGCCATTTCTCCCCCTTCCCCCTATTCTGACACAATAAGAAGTTTGATTTCATCCAGCCATTTCTCCCTCTTCCCCCTCATCTGACAAAATAAGAAGTTTGATTTCATCCAGCCATTTCTCCCCCTTCCCCCTCGTCTGACACAATAAGAAGTTTGATTTCATCCAGCCATTTCTCCCCCTTCTCCCTCGTCTGACACAATAAGAAGTTTGATTTCATCCAGCCATTTATCCCCCTTCCCCCTCATCTGACACAATAAGAAGTTTGATTTCATCCAGCTATTTCTCCCCCTTCCCCCTCATCTGACACAATAAGAAGTTTGATTTCATCCAGCCATTTCTCCCCCTTCCCCCTCATCTGACACAATAAGAAGTTTGATTTCATCCAGCCATTTCTCCCCCTTCCCCCTCATCTGACACAATAAGAAGTTTGATTTCATCCAGCCATTTCTCCCCTTCCCCCTCATCTCACACAATAAGAAGTTTGATTTCATCCAGCCATTTCTCCCCCTTCCCCCTCATCTGACACAATAATGCCTAATATAGGAACTACAAAGATGAACATAGGACAATTCGGACCCTTTTTTAAAATTAACATTTTTGTATGGGTCTGGGTGTCCGAATTGTCCGGGTCCCAAGTACCGGTATTGTTCATTACCGTAACAGAGCAAGAATGAAGATGGATTTTTGCGAAGACACGTCGCTCCCATAGTTATGGGGATTCATTTAGGTCGCTCAGTAATCCATGGTGACCAACCTAGCCTCGAATCTCTAACAAAGTATTATAACTACCGGGTTACTACATTCATATCAATTAATCACAACGTCAGCCTATTTGGATGATGAAGTGGCACTGACTGTCACTCTTTGTATATTTGGTGGTTTCCCATAACGTTCCTTCAATTAAGGATCAAGGCCGCCAACCCATTGATGCATTCCAACGCAATTATACCACATAATTTAGAGAGACTACGTTCCTGCTGTTTGTAGTTCTCTAATTACCAACTCTTACGTTGTTTGCTACATTCATCAGTCACGTTCGTCTTCATTGGCCTGTGCGAGGATTGATGTGCAACCCATACAACTACTGTGCTTTATTGTGTAGGTTATTTCTATTGTCCATTTCCTGTTTCATAATAAAAAAATATATAATGATAATAAAGAAAACAATAGTGTAGCCCGTGTCTCCCCAATCATTTTATTATATATTAACCCTAACTTAATGCCTTAACCCCAATTGTCTTATATTATTTCATAATTAAATAATATATATACAGTAGAGACAGGACTTGTTCTGCTTTTGAGACGATTTTTGTTCAAGAATCCCCCTAACCTCAGCAATATGACAAGAATTATGTATTCATTATTCAGCACCGACCTGACCTGACCTGTACCCATAAATCCTTGTACTGCACTGTATATTAGTCTCACTGATTAGGTGATGTAATTATTGCCCTTCATGTTTCTGTTATTGCGTATTGTTGGTTGCTCGACGAATCCTCCCACATACAGTTAATAAATTGTCATATAACAGGGTGTGGCCCCCGAGATACCTAATCATAGTGGACTAGGTATGGAATCCTACCAATTATTATATTACCGCGTCACTCTGAGATTGTTAAACTTCATCGTGCCGAGGTCGGCATGCTGTTTAGCTGTTGTTGTAACACCCTCCCTCCACCGTGAAGGTACTGGAGGCGAACCCAGCAAGTTTGAGATATTTACCTGTCAAACTTTAGTTTTGCGGTAAACACTTTCATTCTCCTGTCATTTTTTGAGATATCTACCATGTTGATGAGAAAACAGAACTCCATAAGATATCGTAAATGTCCCCTATTTTTGTGGTTGGCAATATTTGTCAAAGTTTCACATACTGTGCTCTACAACGGAAATATTGAAAATACATCTCACAGTAGTATTTGTTAGCTAAACCAAGTTTAGTTCTCGTTAACTGCGTTGCGTTGTTTCTGCCCGCTCTGCCATCGCTATCGTATGCGGTGGCCGCTGCTCCCGGCACACATTTATGTGACTTAAGATTCAGTTATAGAGTCAAAATCACCCGTAACTATTGCATTGGTAGAAACGGTTGTTGTCGGTCGATTGCGTTAGGTCTACCTAACCCAATGTACTATCTTATCTTTAATAAATTGCCCCTTCATTTAGTATGCCCTGATAAATAAAATTAATACTAAATTGTAATTGTGTTCCGTGTGATCTGCTTGCCCTTTCTACGTGAGGTGATTAGCCGTTGACTACAACTGTGATTCACAATTGCCTGAGGCCGTCCAAGTAATTAAATTCATGACAAGGGGACGATTTCCTTCACTCATTAGGAAACACCCAAATATGATATTGATTGCTGG
>JAUCBJ010006306.1:0-20028 GCA_032718475.1 Nemertoderma westbladi | reverse complement strand
CATCTGAATTATTCAAATGCAAAGTCAGAGAAATCTTGATTTGGAACATATTTGGGTCAAGACTTCGCGCAGCACGATAAGTGATTTTCGGGTTATACCGGTTACATTGGGAATTCACTGATGGGTGATGTTAATGAGCACATACCTGCTAGGTATGTGCTACACCTACATAAAACATGTTGTAACCAAGCATTCACTTTACTTCGTCTTCACGGCTACTTTACGTCCGGAATTTTTATCTCACTTTGAGGATACATAGTCAACATAATGGAAATTTGCATTAAATTGTTGTACACTTTACATGAAATTCCCTTTTTTTTTATTTATTCCCTAAGTATTTTTTCGCCTAAAGTTAGATTGTAAATTCTGGCTGCGTGGCTTATAGTTTTAAACTTGGTGGTGTAAATCCTTGTATTGTTATCACTTTACTTTTGAGGTGTCAATTCTGTATAAGGATCTGTTAGAAACGCAAATGTTACATTAAAATTAGGCAAATTTGCCCACAATTGATTGATCGCTGAAGTTGCAAATTGTTCAGATCAAATAGAAAAAATCAATGGTTGTTGGGCCGGTAGGGGAGGGTAATCAATGGTAGGGGATGTTACATGGACCGTTCGTTGTTAGTGGGCAGGTAAGGCCTGGCAGGTAGGCATCAAGTATTCGGGTTGAAACCAGCACCACTGCTGTTAGTGTCCGGGTTGGTGGCTGTTGTGGGGTGGGGCAGCTGTGCAAATATTATTTGGCTGCGAGAATTTGTCGATAACCGGAAAGTTTCAAACATTTCCTAATTTAACATCATTCAAGTAAAATGAATACCTCATCTTTGTAATAACCTATTACCGTAACAAATAGGCTACAGGTAGTGCTAATTAATCAGTATTGTATATTTAAATAATAGAAATCATTCTTTGAATATGTTTATATTAATTTAAATTAAATTTTAACTAATACATTGTAACGGATAAATTACATCCATCAATGTAATTTTCAAAATATAAAATAATGTCTCACTCACAATGAGGTGTTTTTAACATCTACAATACAATTACAGTATTACAATTCGTGTCTGCTAGTCGCTAGTGTCTGTCAATTAGTTGCTCTCTAGTTAAATCAATAAATATTACAGAACATTTAATAATTTAACATTGAGTAAGGCAGCATCAGGAGTTGAAGAGTACAGTAATTTGAATTGCAGTAACTATGGAAGCAATATAGTAAAATATTGCAGTTCAATTTATTTTGTAACACTATTTTCGTTCTATCATTTATTAAAGAGTTAAGTGGTTAAAAAGTACCATTTTATGAATTTAATTACGTATTACATGGGAAAAAAACGTATAACATTTTTTTCAATAATATTCACTCGACTCTTTAATAATAACCTCGATAATAGTGAAAAAAAAAGTTGAAAACACATACTGGGAGAGTGCTGCCTCACCCATTTTGAACAAAAGGCACATTCCAGTAAATGTGACAGTAACCGACGGTCATCCGTACCGATTTCTGTGACTGTGACTGTTGCTATCTCATGTTTCTCATCATTTATGGAGATAAAATCATGTTTCTCATGAATTAATCTCCAGCTGCAATGTCCCAAGCACCCCGTATCCATAGTTGGACAGCCCATTGTATTGAACTATACTTCGCCCCCAACTATTTCCCCTATCTGCCAAATAGTAATCAATGATTAGAACATTTCTTGCACTTTGTGAAGTAACTTATCTGTACACATTTGCCATTCCCAGGATTTCGCCCAATTATTATATTTTGAAAATAAATTAGTAAGCCACACTAAATCAATGTACTTGAGGAAATTATTCTCCGATGGTTTTGTAGTTATGAGGCCGGAACTTGTCAGTACATTTGGTTCAGGGTTTGATTAATTTTCAGATACGGCTGCTCGCATAATTATCGAGTTATTGATATATTGTTACGTCCCTATTCTATTGTGTTTAATAGGCCATTACAATACCGTGCGAACCTTTCATTCAAGGATAGCTGCTGGTGTGGGTAGATCGCACTTTATTTATTGATTTGTTAATTGGCCTAGAGGTACCACCCCCTCCTCTCCTTCTTACAGGCCAAGATAAAGATATTATTTTCATTGCATATTGGAAGTTTAAAACCTTGTATAGGAACCGTTAGCAGTTCAGAAAATATAAGAATGGGATTTGATAATCACTTTCAAGCTCAAAATTGACACTATTCTGAAATTAGTAATAAAAATATTATTATACTGTGTAGCAACATGTTTCGCTATTTAAAATATTTCTTTATTTTTTTCATAAATTATTTAAATTATATTAAAATATTTCCATTTACAATATTATCACAAACATTAAATGTCGACGATATACAAGTATTTGTGAAATAAACTTTCAATTTAAATTGTTATTTTATTATTAAATTATGTTATTTTGTTGTTTAAAAAATTGTAATATTTTTGTTAACATTAAAGTTGTTGGAACAGCATGTGGATCAACACCACTTGTGGCACCGTTGGTTTATCTTAAATCCTTCGAATGTAATTAGGTTTCAATAAAGGAACATTTTACTTCTAAACACGAGATATAAGTCCGCAAACATGGCGCAACCTTGAGTACCGTTCACCGCGCCGCCCCAAAATCACTCTTTATGACCTTGGACCTCAAATATCCAATCGATAATGAATTGGTTTCATTTTAACTTAAACCTTATCCAATTGGTTGTATTCATGAGAATTCAAAATATTATTTTGATAAAGATGCCCTGTTGGAAACATTTTCATTATTCTTCTTGGAGAACGCAAGATCAGTATCTTACAATGTGTTTGACAAACGCACATCGCGTTTCCGGTTAATAATCAATATGGCCGGTATGCAACACACTGACAGTGTTTTTTATTTCGTTCTAAAAAATAGGTTAGCAAAAATGTAAGTAAATGCAATCGAGAATCAGGTTGAGTTTAAGGTCGGCGGAATCCTTGGGCAATATCGCCATCACCTCAGAAGTAAGCAGTTGTGACTGTAATTCAATTCCCATTAAAGTTACTCAATAAACATTCGTCGCCATTCTAGTAGGCAATGTACGATTCGGAGCAGGTTCTACTGTTTTCCTCAAATTACCCATCGTTTTCTTCCTTTAAACAACTCGTTGATTATTGTTATATCTGCACCATCATGGCATAAAACGATTATTGTCGTTGGTTTCTATTATTTCCATAACATATTGACGATATAATTTACATTTTGTGGTCGCCTAGTCACTCAATAAATCATTTGTCGATTGTCGTAAGTGAGGACTGAGGTCAAACATGAAACTATCACATTAATCAAGTGCATAATTTCGAAACCATTAATATATATGTTTTATTATATAAACTGCCCCATAAAATAATAATCAGTGACATTTATTGTTAGTTTGGTTGGGCATTGAAAGATGCTTCCCCGGTGGAACTAGTCGCTTGCTGGATTATAAGTGGTTGACGCCGATAAGATGGCACCGGTACCGAGACAGGAAGGATCGAGGAAGTGAGACTCCGATATCGGCAGGTGGGAGCCCCTATCAACCCAAGATTTAGTTTTTGTCACACGACAGGAAACACTCGGGTGGTTGTGTGCAGTACCGCTGCTAATAGATTAGGGACTGCTGATAATTAATTGGACACTGTATGTTGTGAAGCCGAGTTCACTGTGGCACCTAAAATGCTCACAATAGGGATTGGTGAGATAGCGAACTTGGAACCCCTCAGGGGATTGTTAACACTCTAATCACTTGTGTTCTACGTAATTCCTAATTTTGAAATAATCACAATACAAGGCAACTATTACATTAATAAGCTCTTTCAAACTTGTGAAGTAGAAAAAACTTACTGGCTGGCATTCAATGACCAAGTAATGTACAAACTGAAAGCAACATGACTTCGACGAGGCATGAAATCAATAATCAGCTCACGGCATTCAGATGATCGGCCAGTTTCCCCCGCAGTTTAAGGCACATGGCACGCAAGACGCTGTCCTGTTGTTTTTTTTAAATAGTTGGTAGATATGCCTTTATAGTTAGTTTAATATATAATTATATTTATTTATTTATTTAACTTCTAACATTGTCTTACATTGACTACATTGTCCACCTCGCATACATGCTTAAATATTTATAATTTTAATAATTTATATAATTTTTTACACTAACGTTTCTCAGATTTTGATAACCAGCAATTTGATAAAGTTTATTTTACTCACAGGCCTTTTACTAAGTGCTTAACTTAATAGTATCAGTTTCGTAACATAACCGTACCCGTGATTACTTATACAGTGTAGTTGGTCTAACTCATAAACTATTATGTGTTCCTATTTACCCCGAAAGGGAGTTTACATTAACGTATTATTATTATTTAGCACATTCGGTTAAAATCCATGACGTCATTGTTAGTAGCTATATTATTATGCCATTTTTGCATTCCCAATAAGTAAATTTTATGGTTTTTAAAAGATAGACGGACCTGGCCCCGTGTATAGAGTTTATTTTCTGATCCACTGTGAATATAACAATATTAAATTTGCGGATTTTGCGGTTGATGTTATATTTATGTTACACTTATCATTTTACTTCAATACACTTTATCGACTCTCTCGAACTGTAAAATAAACTATAACATTATTTGCCTTTAATTAAACTTTTCCCGTTACCGACAAGCGAAGTAAGGCGAGTAATCCTTGTTTTCTGTGTTAGAGATAATTCTAAATAAAGTTGTGTTTGTCGTTATTGCAATATATATATTGAAAAATATTCAAAATTTCGCATTATTTAACTACGGTACATGGTATTTAAAGATAACAAATAATATTTTGTCACATAATAAGTAAAGTTTAATCTATGTAGGCCTAAGTACTTAATTAACTAAACTGTCGATTTCTGCTAATCACTGTAATTAATAAATATAAAGTAACCTTTACCAAAACATTTATTACAGTATATAACTTGTTTAACTGGTTGGAATGTTTGTATATATTCCCGCAGTACGCATTGGTATAGGTCCATCTCAAATATCCTATCCCCGTATATATATGTAATTATTATACATTCTAGAACTTATAAGGTAGTTGTTTGTTCCGGTGAAACACACTGAGCGTATCCAGCAAAATCTTCGTGGGTGTCACTCACTGCCATAGAGTGGCGCTCACCCAGTGCCATAGGGTGGCGTTCACCCACTGCCATAGCGTGTCGCATAACCGCGTTACCCGTAGGGCTAACGCCGAGTTTATTATCATTGGTTGTTCCCTGGGAAACCGTTGTACCTACGCCACCCTCGCCACCGGATATGGACACCGCAGTATCGTACGTTGTATAGCCGTTAGCGTAACAGAGTTTAGACGAGTCGAGTTTGTTATCAATATCCGCGACTGGATTTATTATTGCGTTGATGGAGAACGGATGGCTGAAAGAGTCAACTGTTGGATAATGGGGAGGTCCGTTACCAAGGATAGGCGCGGTCGCTAGGTTACCGGAGTGATGCAAGTGTATGTCCGAGATGTGGTCATTATTCGAACACGGCTGGCCCATGTTGCATGGACTCACGCAGTCTGTGGTAGTGTGTCCACCGTCCAGGTATCTGGTGTCCACCGCTCTAATTGGAGGGTGGTGATACGCTGAATTTTCGTATCCTGTAAAACAGATGGCATTTTTTGTTAATAATATTGAGTTTGTTAACTTTATTGTTTATTATGACTACGAAAAGTATTATTCACTTCTACTTGATATAATGTAATTTATATTTTGCTATAACAAGTTAGACCTGTTCATTAATATTATTATGTAAGTGAAGTAAAGTGATCGGCGAACGTATAAAAATGGCTCCTCTCACTTGGCTGTTACCTGTTAGGCAGGGATTTACCATACCAACTCCCAAGGTTGCATACTCCATAACTATCCAAACACCCCCCCCCCCCCCTCCCCAGCGGAAGTCATGTCCCCATTGTACCACAGGGTTTGCGTAAATAAAGTCTATAGTAAGTGACTTTCTTAGGGACATAATATGCGAAATTTATTCGGATTTAGTTAGTCGGATTTGAACCTGGGACGCCAAAACTTTTGTGAAAGCTGTTCTGACCCTCGGACACTTCGACATCGTATTGGTTAAGCCTATTCTTTAGATATTTGTGCGTGACATTGTTCGAGATGTCTTCACCAACGTGTTATATATAACTAACTGTACCTGATGTGGAAACCGTAGATCCAGGGTAGCTGATCCGAGCGTTCGTTGGATAGAATTGTGTGCCGCTGTAGGATTGTAAGTTATTGTGTATCGGGTAATGGTTGTGACTCATTGCCATTCCGTAGGCTTGGTCTATAATGACTGGGTTGTGGTGAATGTTGGTGGGGTTGCCATGGGAACTGAGGTCGCTATGCAAACCATTGTACATCGATTCCTTAGACACCTGTAATACCAAATAATTATATTGGCTGGACATTCGATTATATTGTATAAACACAGACATCTCCGAGGTCTTGTATACCAATAGTGACGTCATTGGCCGAAATTGTAAATTTTTTTTATCTCCAGCTCTTTTGGTCTCATTTGAAATTAAGTTTTGTTTAGTAAACAATGTAACTTCTCCTTTCCCGTAATGTTTTAAATAAAATTTTGAAACCCACTGAACACATATTTGGTCTTTGCGGTCATATTAACTCACGAACTCACCTAACCAGATCCTCTACACTATCTTATATTCTGTACCGGAATCAAGTGTACTCTTTCTTTCTTACCTGACACTGATCAACACCTAGCGCCTGGTGAATCGGTGACGTCATAACAACACTTTCTGACTTGACGTAATCCACGTCAGCTTTAATCTCCATCATATCGTTCTCATCTTTGGGGGTTAGTTTATCGTCCAAATCGTTATTCATCATTAGAGAGTGCGAACGAGACTTATGTTGTGAGCCCGATTTCTATTGAAACAAACGCCATAATATACATTTATTTATATTCCATAAAATTATTACACGATTGTCTTTATTTATATCTGTATTTATAACATTTGTTTAGTGAAAATAAATAGTTTTTTAATTTATCTAAATTATTAATATAATAACTAAACCTGTGATTGTTTCGCGGCTTGACGTTTTTCACATTTGAATCGTTTTTGGCGTCTGAGGTAGCACCCATTCTCGAACATGTTGTGAGCGTCGGGGTGCAATGTCCAGAAACTTCCCTTCCCCGGTCTCTCCGGGGTCCTTGGAACCTATAGTAATGGAAATACTTACTATAATTTTGAATCTGAATTAACATTTCATTATTATTGTTATCAATAGTGTTTATTCATAGTGTACATTTTTGCCTGGAATTGATACATAAGTTTTCTTATTACAGTTACAGGTATACCTTTACCCGCCCTTTCGTAAATAACAAACGCGTATCTCACCTTAACAAAGCAATCATTGAATGAGAGACAATGTCGGATGGAATTCTGCCAACGTTGTTGATTCTGCCGGTAGTAGGGGAATAAATCCATAATAAATTGGTATATTTCGTTGAGTGTTACCATTCCTATATAAGGAAGAAAATATAACATTATTTTACATCCATCACTGCAGCCTCATGGAGTGAATAAGCATGATGGACAGCTCATGACTTTCTTGAGACGCATCTTAAAGGACACTGGCCTTGAATATGCGGATGATCTAGCAAATGTCATGGGTGATAGGGTAGGGAGTTGTGGCGGCGCAATTTTGTCGACAAGCCGGCACAGCATTCTTAAAAATGCAGCTGCAATGCAGCATGCCGATCATAGTAGTAGTAGTATCACTGTAATCACAATCCTGGTAATTTATTATTGACAGTCCGTCACAATAAGTACGTCAGGTTATTTAAGAAGGGGCCAACCAACGGGCCCTCCTGGGCTTGGCTACCTTTAGGAATAGTCGGCTATCAGCTACAATTGCAAGGTTCTGTACCGGAGGTGCCTATTCATTCAGTTTACAAGTAGAACTGGTCCTGACAGGGTCCGTGTGTGTGCAGCATTGGGGGAGCGAACACTTGACCTGATCAAATAGTCGGGACCTAACTTACCTAAATATATTTCCGCCACCTCCACTATGTTACATACCATTTTCATAGGGTGTCACATAAGGATAATTCCGCTAAGGTCCATTACCTCGTTATAAAATCTAAAGGCCCCCCCATTGCCCATTTATACAGCTCAGGGCTTAATTTTTCTACCATACTACTAACTCAGTTTATCGTTGACTTGGAGTACTTTATCGCATAGATAAATAAGCTAATTAAATTTCTTATTTCAAAAATAAGTTCTGAGAACTTTTTTCCCTTAGTTCTTAGTTCTGGCCTTCATATTTTTTTAAAACTACAGTATTTCTTATTACAGGTACAATATCCATTTCAATTTGTTTAGAATGCCGCACGAGGCCTTACATTAACTTATGCGCGTTAATTTATCGTGGTGCCCATGAGTTTAATGTTTGCAATAGTAAAATTGTGTCATAATTACTGTTTATTTATTGAAAATATCTCAATTTATATAATAATAATAATATATTTCTTTACACTCCCCAACGGGAAAAAAGGGCGTTAAATGATAAGATAAGATGACAAAATTGTAAAAAGCCCTACATCCTACATGGGTCCATTTATCAATTTATATAATAAACACCAAGGGATATATTACATAAAAACGCTAATAATAAAAAATTATAGCGAAAAAGTGAAAAAAGTTTTAAAAAACAAAAATTATTAACCAAGTCACCCACCCTAACATGTTGATAGAAATAGATCACAGATCAGTGGCTTTACAATACAAATGTTAAGAACAATTTGGGTTTAGAACTCAAGAGAAATAAAATAGCTTTAGATATTTTAGTGATAAATAAGTTCAAATGTTAAACATTAACTAAAATAATAACTACCGGTAACCAGATGACATTTTCCAAAGGGAAAAAAATATTATTATTCGTATCAGACTTACGTGATTCTCCATTTGGTGAATTTTGGATTGCCATGGTGATGAGACTAATATATGAGTAGGGGGGTTTGGCGTGGGTGTAAGACCGTCTCCATGCCGCCTTCTCCATGGAGTTGAGTTGGCCGCCACCGATATGTCCGAGTGTGCCCCGATGGCAGTCGGGTGGGGTCGAGCTACGGTAACCTTGGATACCCTCCAATGTATATGTAGACGGGGGTCCCCCGTAACTGTTGCCATAGGGATAGGCGCCTCCCCCAAGCGAGTACGGCGGAGACATGGTGGCGACGCCACCCGAGTTCATGTATCCCGACTGCGGCATCAAACCGGTAGATGGCATCTGTATCTGGGAGTAGCTCGCCGCTCCGTTACCATAGGTACCGGCGTAATAGGGGTCAGCTGGATTCTGCATTGACGTCATGGAAGAACCCATGCTTGGAGGGCTGGAGTAAGGTTTGTGAGGTGAGACCAACATCTCGATTAAGCTAATCAACCCTATGTTAATATTTGTTTTGGAATATTAGATGATGTCTCGCCTTTAACACTGTTTGATTCCTGTTCGCTTCGTATAATAGATGACGCTCTACCACTGTGCGCCTTTCCTCAGAGAAGCAGAAGGTATTTGTTGGTTAACAAACGCCTTGTGTTTGTACGTAACTAATAATAGCTTACAGCGAGTTTGCACATCAAACAAAATTACCCTACAATATCACTTGAGATTGGATTAGGCCTGTCGCTACTGTAAAACAATTCGACAAATATTTGTGCGGCGTAATCAATTCAAATATAGTATTGGCATTGGTGAGTGAATGTCGTCTCAGTGCCAACAGATGAATATCGCTTCTAGTGTTGACTTCACAAACTTTAAACGTCAGATGATCAAACTCTGCGCCCTACTGAAATTATAGTAGGAAATGCAAGGATTTCTATTGGTTCATCGTCCAGTTGCCTATTACAAAAATGATCATGATTGGTTTACAGCTTAATCTGTTACCTTGAAGGGAGGGTGGAGTTTCATATCTTTAGGACTGAGTGGCATTGTGAGTAATGCACTTAACGAAACGTTGTACTCAGTAGGTGCTGCTACTGTTTTACTGTGTACACCGCATGGCGAAAAAAACTCAATTGCGTTCTAATGAAACGGCTAGTAAATTTTGTCAATGTTTGGATCTGAGTGACATAAATCTGTAGTTACATTTTTATTTTAAACGAAGTTGTCTTCAACTTCAAGTGGTGTGGGAACAACCCCTACATTTGAACAAATATTTTCAGCTGATTATATATCATATGGGAAGGCAGTAAGTAACCTGGAAAGTCGTAATCTAGTAACTCGATTTTCAGACCCATTTTTGTCTTTTTAAAACAAAGACTTTTTCACAACCCGAACAATAGTTGATTGTATCACATATGTGGGCGAACCCGCTGACCAATACCGGTACCAGACTGGATCTTGTAAGAAAAACACCAAACCACTCTATGTGTAAGGGCTCTAATGATGTGACCCCTCCCCCCCCCCCCCCCCCCCTCCTTAAGTTGTCTCTGCTGTATTGTATCTAAATATTGTACATATTGAAATTTTACATCATATAGCAGTTTTATAGATAATAATATAGTTATTATTCATAATTTTGCAGAACCTGGTGTGAATAAATTATAATTATATATCATATATCATAACATAATAATTAAATTATTATGTAATTATATGGAATACATTTAAATGTATTTTAGGCGTAAGGTTGGTGAAATTTGCCCCTAAAAACTGGAAAGGCCCGCGAAGTCCGAAAATAATGTTCAATAAAAATAAAGTTAAAACGCAATGAAATTAACCGTTGTAAAACTCTAAACAATATTAGGAAACCAGACCAACTCCAGGTAAGCTGAAGATCATTGAAAGGAAAAGATATAGAGGAAACAATGGATGAATGGGCCGTCAGTGACTCAGCAGTCAGCACGCACTAACAGAAAATATAGACTTCAGATGTTGAAACAAAGCGACATGCTGCTATGAAGGAGTCCATCATAAATTATACATAAATACGAAATAAATCAGGGTCTTCCCCAACCGTAAAAAAGGTGCATTGGGCATAGGGTGTCTTTGCAGTGCAGTATATGTTTATATATAGAGTCTGAAGAATGCCCAAGACGAGAAAGTACTCCCGAAACTAAATTCTACCTTTATACCGTTGGGAAGACACTTGTTTATTGCCTATTTATTTAACTTTCGATGTTGGAATATTTTTTAATGAAGTGTTAATAAATTTCGCTCGTTGCGTACACCTTTACACTTGTTTTTATTTTGGGGAACGTTTATGCCTGATATACAAGTACAATTGCAACCTCTCCAAGTACATTTGTCCAAGAACAGATGTAATATCAAATGACAACTCATTATTTTAAAATCATTGAAATTCTCCTCTCTCTGCAAAAGGTCTTAATTCATGTTTAATTTTTTAAAAACGTTTTCTTAATTTAGACATTCGGAAAGGAGATAATAATTATAGTTATCAGAGCCTTTTGATAAACTGTGTCCCGTCTCACTCCATATGTTGGCTACACGACCATAGTAGACCTGTTTACTGATTAACTTAACAAACCCTGACAAACTGGTCAGCTTTAGTGAAGGGAATATGAGAGGTTTTAGGGAGGATAGGTGTTGCTTAGAACCAACAACACACACCCCGTGGCCTGGTAGCCATAGTCAATCCCACGTCCAGATCAAATATAAACCGCCACCCATCCCAGAGGTGATACTCTAAGCGGAGGAGTGGCTGTGATTTTTACACATTTGCGTTTTCATATAATAAACCTTTGAAGGTACCGCCCGTTTAGTTGTAGTTGTATAAGGTCTAGCATTCAGTCAATCTATCATTAAACCCAAAATAAATTCGCAATCAATCGAAACCACATCTTTTGAATTCTATATTATCTATATTATTATATAAAATAGTCATGAATGGTTAAGGTCCAAAAAAGCCTATCAAAATATGATTAGCTCCAATCGTATTTTACCTCACTATTCATGAAAATTCTAAGTAAATTAACATAAATCGACAAATCACACCAAACAATAGGTACAGTAAGGAAAATTAAGTGACAAGGTCACTCATTCTTTTGTCTGAATTTTACAGTTTGGAATATCAATTTCGCATCTCGCATGTAAATATGGTAAAACAAGTATAGTAATTAATAAGGTAATTGCGTATACCGCAATAAATCATTTACCAAGCGAATCCAACTCAAAAATAAAATGAGTTTAAATTACATGTAAATCGCGTGGGTTTGGCAAAGCGATGTAAGTGGTTTATTTTAATTCCTTGGCCTACAAGATCACGTTCATTCACTGACTACAGGGCCCGTAATTCATGGACCATCGGTCACGGTTTAACCGTTCCATTTTGCATTAATTACTTCCTTTGATAGGCCCAACTTAACAACTGGTTGTTAAATAGATACCCATCACCTCCAACACCTCTCAACTACATCACTACCGGTCAATACATTATTATTGCTACTTACAAATGGGCCCTGTAAGCAAAGCGACAAACTAACCTCGTTGATAACATAATAATTAAGGGGTGTTCATTTATACACACGCACTGATTATGATCCTCGGTGACTTTGATTTCCGTGTTTCCTTATAGTCATGTACTCTCATCTCCCTTCACTAGTTTCAAGGGCCGATCACCGCATTCTGCTTTGAAGTTCCCGCAGCCCAGGAACGGCAAAACAAGAAAAGTATACATAGCCATTGTACGTTCAGACAGGGCCAGGATGTCCGAAAGTCCGGTTCCAGTCACTACGACGGCGGCCACCACTACGTCCGCATCTATCCAGTCAGGACATCCGCATCCAGACAGGACGTCCGAGTTCCGAGGAGCTTCAGGAGTTGCGGACCAGCCATAGCACGTTCGAACCAAGCCATAGCAAGTTCGGACCCAGCCATAACACGTTCGGACCCAGCCATAGCACGTTCGGACCCAGCCAGGACGTTCGGACACAGCCAGCACGTTTGGACCCAGACATAAAACGTTCGGACCCAGCCATAGCACGTTCGGACCCAGCCATAGCACGTTCGGACCCAGCTATAGCACGTTCGGACCCAGCCATAGCACGTTCGGACCCAGCCATAGCACGTTCGGACCCAGCCATAGCACGTTCGGACCCAACCAGCACGTTCGGACCCAGCCATAGCACGTTCGGACCCAGTCATAGCACGTTCGGACCCAGTCATAGCACGTTCGGACCCAGCCATAGCACGTTCGGACCCAGTCATAGCACGTTCGGACCCAGCCATAGCACGTTCGGACCCAGTCATAGCACGTTCGGACCCAGCCATAGCACGTTCGGACCCAGTCATAGCACAATCGGACCCAGCCAGCACGTTCGGACCCAGCCATAGCACGTTCGGACCCAGTCATAGCACGTTCGGACCCAGTCATAGCACGTTCGGACCCAGCCATAGCACGTTCGGACCCAGTCATAGCACGTTCGGACCCAGCCATAGCACGTTCGGACCCAGTCATAGCACGTTCGGACCCAGCCATAGCACGTTCGGACCCAGTCATAGCACAATCGGACCCAGCCAGCACGTTCGGACCCAGCCATAGCAATTTCGGACCCAGCCACCACGTTCGGAACCAGCCAGCACGTTGGGACCCAGTCATAGCACGTTCGGACCCAGCCATAGCACGTTCGGACCCAGTCATAGCACGTTCGGACCCAGCCATAGCACGTTCGGACCCAGTCATAGCACGTTCGGACCCAGCCATAGCACGTTCGGACCCAGTCATAGCACGTTCGGACCCAGCCATAGCACGTTCGGACCCAGTCATAGCACGTTCGGACCCAGACATAGCACGTTTGGACCTAACCATAGCACGTTCGGACCCAGCCATGGCACGTTCGGACCCAGACATAGCACGGTCGGACCCAGTCATAGCACAATCGGACCCAGCCATTACGTTCGGACCCAGCCATAGCACGTTCGGACCCAGCCATAGCAAGTTCGGACCCAGCCATAGCACGTTCGGACCCAGCCATAGCACAATCGGACCCAGCCAGCACGTTCGGACCCAGACATAGCACGTTCGGACCCAGCCATAGCACGTCCGGACCCAGACATAGCACGTCCGGACCCAGACATAGCACGTTCGGACCCAGCCAGGACGTTCGGACACAGCCAGCACGTTTGGACCCAGCCATAGCACGTTCGGACCCAGCCAGGACGTTCGGACACAGCCAGCACGTTCGGACACAGCCAGCACGTTCGGACCCAGTCATAGCACGTTCGGACCCAGCCATAGCACGTTTGGACCCAGCCATAGCACAATCGGACCCAGCCAGCACGTTCGGACCCAGCCATAGCACGTTCGGACCCAGCCAGGACGTTCGGACACAGCCATAGTACATTCGGACCTAGCCATAGCACGTTCGGACCCATCCATAGCAGGTTCGGACCCAGCCAGCACGTTCGGACCCAGACATAGCACGTTCGGACCCAGCCAGCACGTTTGGACCCAGCCATAGCACGTTCGGACCCAGCCAGCACGTTCGGACACAGCCAGCACGTTTGGACCCAGCCATAGCACAATCGGACCCAGCCAGCACGTTCGGACCCAGCCATAGCACGTTCGGACCCAGTCATAGCACGTTCGGACCCAGCCAGGACGTTCGGACACAGCCAGCACGTTTGGACCCAGCCATAGCACGTTCGGACCCAGCCAGCACGTTCGGACACAGCCAGCACGTTTGGACCCAGCCATAGCACAATCGGACCCAGCCAGCACGTTCGGACCCAGCCATAGCACGTTCGGACCCAGCCAGGACGTTCGGACACAGCCATAGTACATTCGGACCTAGCCATAGCACGTTCGGACCCATCCATAGCAGGTTCGGACCCAGCCAGCACGTTCGGACCCAGCCAGGACGTTCGGACACAGCCAGCACGTTTGGACCCAGCCATAGCACGTTCGGACCCAGCCATAGCACAATCGGACCCAGCCAGCACGTTCGGACCCAGCCATAGCACGTTCGGACCCAGTCATAGCACGTTCGGACCCAGCCACCACGTTCGTACCCAGCCACCACGTTCGGACCCAGCCACCACGTTCGGACCCAGCCAGCACGTTCGGACCCAGCCATAGCACGTTCGGACCCAGCCATTAACTTATTATCTTAACAATTATAACAACAAATTAAATTAATTAGCTTAAATATTTAAATATGACTTAGAGTGAATTCATGGAATCATTTTTGGTCTACATATCAGCAATATGGAATATCCTCAACTGATATGACAGTCCATATTAGGATAGATAAAATCTTTTTATTAAGGTATCTCTGGGCTTTCAGTTTTGTGACACAATTACAGGAAGGGAAAAGGGACGATATATCAACAGGTAATTAATTAGTCCTCAAGCATTAATTGTGAATTCCAAATTTTTGATTAGTATCATTATATTTTTGGGTGATTCGGCGGGCATACTTTGAGTTATGTGCGATAGTGTATATATTATCTGTAATATATCAGTGTTTCTGTGCTACAATTTGTATCGTTATTATTTATCTAATTAAAATGGTAGCATTTCTGTTGTCAATTAACTTCCGCTCATTGGGTTTTCGAGAGCAGCATTTCCTTTGATTTGTACCATGTCAAATGGAAGCAAAGAGTTTCGTACTTCGGGTACAGAACTAGCCAATTATCATAAGAGTTCATCTCGTTTGGAAGGGAAACCGTTCAATAAATCATTGATGATATGACAAATTATTTATAAAACGAGACCATGTACACCAATTAATGTAGCGAATTAACGACTGATTTTTTTTTAAAACGAAGAAGTTGATATTCGTCTACTTCGATACAAGTGCACATCAAATATTATTGAAGAACACCTGCCCACCTGCGGTCATTAAAGCGACCAAAACTGTCATGAATTGTGGCGATATAATTTCAATAGGTAGAATATTGTTGTTAATACAAACCAGTTTGTGATAAATCTCATAAAATCGGAAAGGGTTACAGTCATTTTGGAACTATTGTTAGGGGAAATTGGAAGGGTTTCAAACAGTCTTGCTGGCACTGACCTCCAACTCCGCCAACAATTTCCGGCTAAACATTCCGAAATAGACTTTACTTTATATTGGCAGTTTATCGACTTCGCTAAGACATTAACGCTTCAGTCGAAGAAAAATTTGTAGTAATCATTTCATAACCGTTGTTTATAGTTTATGGTTTGTACTAGACTTCTGTTATTATGTGCCATTGTGCGTGCAGCTCAACTGGCCATCATGGCGTGCATTTCTTGAGAATGTTTGTAGAGTTTCCAATATTATTGTCCTCCACTCCTACACAACATAATTAATGATGAAGAATGTTAGTCGATGTCCCATGGGATTAATAGTTGTTTGGCTGATAAAGATGTAGAGTTCTCTGCGCATAAACGAATTGCTCCCAAGTCGACAAACATGGAATTTAGACCTGCAAATATAAGCGGTGAATTGTCTCAAGGAACCCAATATTTGCTATGCGCACATATTAATAATGTCGACAGCCAATATTACTGCAACATCGATTCACCTCAATCCATTGTGCTATGCAAATATTGCAATGCAATATTTTTTCTTCGGATGTCGTCAATATATGATATATTTGCAATGGTATTATATGGCCTTGACTTAGGTCCGGGCCAGTTTCCAGTTAGCCATTCCTAATAGTAATTTATTGACGATAATAACAAATGAGATAATTTCAATATATGCACGACAACGACACCTACATTAGTGACAATTGTGAAAAGATCGAAAAAACATTGGGTAACAATGTTGCATGTTATATGGCAACCTCTGGTTTTTAACAAACGTATTCCGCAGTCATGAAGTTGGAGTGTAACAAACCGAAACCGGAAACCACTAGATTCAAAATTACAAACTTTCAACATTAAAAAATATCAACAACTTTCCGCTTACTTCGCCACACTAATTTCTTTATAGCATTAACTTGTGGGGCGAGCCACGAAGTTGGCGGAGCCTTAGCGAATTGACACTGTTAGGGGGTGGGTCAATTTATGCAAATAGTTGTCGTCGTCGTCGTCGTCGTCGTCGTTGTCGTCGTCGTCGTCGTCGTTGTCGTCGTCGTTACGATTTTGACATGCTAATAACTTTGTCGGATTTAAAGCTGCCAAGTTGAAAATTTGTAGGTATCAATATGAGCAAAAGTTGAGATTTTTGAGAGACTTTCAGACACCATCAGTGCAATGGTCTCCCGCTAGAGGGCCACATGTCTAAACATTAAATGCCCTCCCATTTCTTTGCTTTTAATCCGTTTAAGCTGAAACTTGGCAGATATGTATTAGACCATTAGCTGTGACTTTCAAAGGAGGCGAATCCATCTGCAGTTCTCCAGTCTGCCGCTAGAGGGCCAAATGTCTGAAAGTGAAATCGTTGTCGTCGTTATGATATTGACATGCTTATAACTTTGTCGAATTTAAAGCTGCCAAGTTGAAAATTTGTTTTGTTGAAAATCAGTTCAACAGTCACCCGCTATAGGACTACTTTATGCCTGAAAGTGAATAGATTCTCCCGTCTCATTGATTTTAATCAGTTTAAGCTGAATCTTGCCATATATTCTGGACCACATGCTGCGTCTTTGTGGGGGGGGGGGGGGGGGGAGATTTAATCGGTCTGCCGCTATACGACGAAATTTCTGAAAGTGAGATCCGTCTCTCATTTCGTTATCCGTTATTCAAGATGAAACTTGGCCGATGTACGTATGTACTATTCATCCATAGGCTGTGTCTTTGTGGGGCTGGAGACCCTAATCCATCTTCAGTTCTCACTATACCGCTAGAGTCAGAAATGTCTGAATAGAAATGAAAGAGGTAAAAAGTGATTAGGCGAAATCTGCTTAAAATTTGCTAATACAGTAATACTTTCGAATTAGTACTTAAATTAAATTTAACTCACGTGCTGCGCGAAGGCCCCACTTCGTGTATAACATAAACGTAAAGAGTTTAATAAGAACAATTTCCATTCCCTCCACGCATGGCGACGACCCACAAAGATATCGGCTGGAAAGCTATGCTGCAAAACATTATTGTGCAAAAAGGACAGATTCAGAGAAATCGGAAAATATCATCTACAAATTTCTTGGTCTGCCTTACACTTGATCCAAGTTCGACGTTGTTCCAAATCCAGTTATAGAACCGGAAACCGGTTAAGGAATGTTATTGACTGGCCGCACCTGTAATATCCAACAGGCCATCAACAGGGTGGCATCGTTCAAGGTCACAAATGTCGACTTGCTGATCATCCCAGCAAGGTTGCATTTACCTTATTTTACACGAAGTGGGGCCTTCGCGCAGCACGTGAAATGAGTTAATGCTAAGTATCAACTCGAAAGGATTATAAAAACATAGGAGAAGATTTTCCCGGAAAACGTTAACCCTCTAGCGGGAGACTGGGTAACTGAAGAAGGAAGGATTAGTTTCCCTACAAAGCCACATCCTATGGTCTATTACATATCTACCAAGTTTCCGATTGACGGATCATAAATAACGAAATGTTGGAAGGTTTTCACTTTCATACATTTAGCCCTCTAGCGGCATATTAAAGAACTACGGATCGATCACCTTCCTCACAAAGACGAGGCATGTGGTCTAGTACATACCGGTACTGTATATTCCAAAATTCAGCTTAAATAGATTAAGATCAAGGAATTCGCAAAGGTTATCACTTTCCTACATTTCGCCCTCTAGCGGCAGACTCGAAAACTCCGGACCGATTACTGTCCACACAAAGACTTAGGATGTCTTCTAGTACATAAATGACAAGTTTCAGCGTAATCAGATCATAAACAACTAAATGGAAGAATAATTTCACATTCGGGACATTTCGCCCTCTAGCGGCAGACTGGAGAACTGCAGACAGATTAGCCTCCTTTGAAATTTACAGCTAATGGTCTAGTACATACTTCCCAAGTTTCAGCTTAAACGGATTAAAAGCAAAGAAATGGGTGGCCATTTAATGTTTAGACATGTGGCCCTCTAGCGGGAGACTGGAAAACTTCGGACCGATTACAATCCACACAAAGACTCAGGATGTCATCTAGTACATATATGACAAGTTTCAGCGTAATCAGATCATAAACAACTAAATGGAAGAATAATTTCACATTCGGGACATTTCGCCCTCTAGCGGCAGACTGGAGAACTGCAGACAGATTAGCCTCCTTTGAAATTTACAGCTAATGGTCTAGTACATACTTCCCAAGTTTCAGCTTAAACGGATTAAAAGCAAAGAAATGGGTGGCCATTTAATGTTTAGACATGTGGCCCTCTAGCGGGAGACTGGAAAACTTCGGACCGATTACAATCCACACAAAGACTCAGGATGTCATCTAGTACATATATGACAAGTTTCAGCGTAATCAGATCATAAACAACTAAATGGAAGAATAATTTCACATTCGGGACATTTCGCCCTCTAGCGGCAGACTGGAGAACTGCAGACAGATTAGCCTCCTTTGAAATTTACAGCTAATGGTCTAGTACATACTTCCCAAGTTTCAGCTTAAACGGCTTAAAAGCAAAGAAATGGGTGGCCATTTAATGTTTAGACATGTGGCCCTCTAGCGGGAGACCATTGCACTGATGGTGTCTGAAAGTCTCTCAAAAATCTCAACTTTTGCTCATATTGATACCTACAAATTTTCAACTTGGCAGCTTTAAATCCGACAAAGTTATTAGCATGTCAAAATCGTAACGACGACGACAACGACGACGACGACAACGACGACGACGACAACGACGACGACGACGACGACGACAACTATTTGCATAAATTGACCCACCCCCTAACAGTGTCAATTCGCTAAGGCTCCGCCAACTTCGTGGCTCGCCCCACAAGATGGAAGGAAGTCTTTAAGGCTATTTTCTTGCTATTTTCACTATGGTTGGTTGTGGATACAGGTGTTGCCGTTGGGGCAGACTGGCATTGTAAAATCGCCCATCAATGTGAGTACGCTGACCAATCTGATTACGCTTATCTGCCAGGAAAGCAGCTGCTTGCATTTATA